>JARHVA010002403.1:752500-887500 GCA_037957365.1 Torreya grandis
GCTTTCATGTGGCATTGATTTTATTATGTTTTTGATCAATTCCATATACATATATTCTAGTAACTTAAACCATCATGAAGATGTTGATGTAGAGATTGTCAGGAAATGGATTTTATGTATTTTGGTAGTTGGGTGTCTCGACATGCTAGAGTATATTAGCTAAGACCACAAGTAAGTTAGAATCTTAAAATGGAGGGTAATTAATGAGAGCTATATAATCATTATTTTGTATATCTATGCTTATGCTCGATTCCTTTTATACTTATTAGAATTTATCTTGACCTAACATAAGAGTGTAGAGCTACTTGTAGTTGTTTTACAAGTTGTGCATAGAGTGTAGAGACTCCTTGGGTTCTCAAACTTGTATGTGGTAATATGAGATGTTGTACATATTGCTATTAGAATAAATTTCTAGTTGTAGATAGGGAAGGCAATTCCTAGATTCCTTATAATATGATGTAAATGGAATGTTAATTGATACTATTCCTTGTTTATATGTGTATATAAATGAAGTGGCTAAAAATGTGGTCATGGATAGTCATTTTGGGGTACTGGATAGGACTATTAACTCCTCCTCCTATTGGCTAGATTTTCTTATTGATTAGACATTACTATTAGTATGTATGTAAACTTTGATGTTTGCATGCTTTGGTGAACCAATTCATTGGCAACCGTTGCATGCTTCAACAAGTTATATTGAGCATAGGTGAAGTAATTTACTATTTTATGTGGATATAACTTAGTAATATATTGTATGAAGTGAGTTGATTCCTTAAAGGATCCCTTAAGGAAAATAAGAGGTTAGCATTGTAAAATTAAATCATGCACAATAAATTCTTGATTATAGGATTGGCTAAAATGTTAGTGTGCATATGTAAATTCATTAGGCTAGTATGCATTTTCTATCTGAAGCATCTATTGACAAGATAATCAATATTATGGATTATATTTATGTGTGGGTTTCCATGTACTTGAGGTGTGTTAATTCTTTTTCCCATCATTGTTAATCTATCATATTGGCTATTTGCCAATTTGGAATTGATTTTAATGATTCATGGGTTGGCTGCCACTATATCATTACCTATTGTAGGATGAGGTAAAGCATGATTATGACTTCATACATGTACTTGGACCGTGGCCAACATGCTTATGAATTGATTGAAATAATCTTATGAGTTAGGTTATCCTTGTTATACGCTCATGAGCCTTAGCTTTATCTGTGTGCACTCTTTTGATAGTGGATTGCTATGGGTGTTTAGTATGCGAGTTATTACATCTAATTTCCATTAGGGACAATGTTTTTTTGGTTTCTATGCCATGCCTTGTTGTGATCATTAATGACTTTGAAGGTTAAGATAAAAATTTTTGATTATTTGTACATGGGTACACTAATCATGTATTGTTTGCTTCAACAAACAAGGTCTAGGTCCATTATGAATCTATTGTGTACTCTGATATGCAACTTTAAGAAAAAAAAATGGGGTTATTTCACAAAACCATTTGAAAACCATGTATAAATAAATTAATAAATTTATGTATGAAAATTTTGTATAAATATTATTAAAATCAATAAAGCAATTTCAAGGCCAAGTAACACAAGAATACTAGAACTAGAAAGTATATTAGCAAGAAACCTCTAAATTATTCACTAATAATATCAAAATTGAACTAAATTATGAAGTATTTATAAATGAAAATACCACTCTTGTATCCATGTTTTTCAACAAGCCATAAAATCTTTTCTTTCTTGTCCTTATTCAAAAAAATACTTTATTATTATTGAGTGTAATTCAAGAAGAGACTTTTCAATTTACTAATACTTCAAGAAAATGATGTAAACCATTTTATACAGAATACACACCTCGGTGTCATTTTTATAACCAATTTAATAATTTAGAATATATAATATGACTAGGAATCAACTTATTATCACTTCAAAGTTTTACAAAAATATGCATACCATATATCATTCTATTCTTATTTTTAAGTTTTACAAATTAAAAATTACATAATGCTTATCATATTAAAGACTATTGATTTCGGGATCTCAACTTTAATACAATTCATGTACGCATAATTTTTGCATTTCGAACCAAGATTATTTTCAAAATGAAAAAATTACATGTAGATGTTCATTGTATGTTATTTTTATGTAGAGAGTTCCATAAAACATCATTCAAGTTAAAAACTATATGAATATTTAGAGTTGGTTGAGTGCAAAATATCAATAAAACTAATAATCAAATCCATCTATCATATCAACTCGAAAAAACTTTTAAAGGGAGCTTCAAATATTTTCTCTTTTCATTTTATATATCCAAATCATACTTAGAAGAATAAAGACCAAGACAAGCTTTATGGAAAAACTCAAAACTCTAAACATTCAAAATTCATATTATTTCAAAAAAAACTATCAAATTTCCTTTTAAACAATTGAATATCTTTATAAGATCCTTAAATAAAACCAAATTTCTATGTATTCAAGGTTGAAATATTTTCTTGTAAACTAACTAAAATAGTTTAACGACATATTATGTTTGTATCAATAAACCCAAAACACATGCAAAAGATTTAATATTTTTAAGAAAAATTGCATGCATAAGAAATATTTAAATATTTTATAAAAAAATTAAACTTCAAAAGCACATTTTTATGTTTTATTGCAAGAAAATTGTATTAGAATCCAATGCCAAAACCCATGCACAAGAGTGAAAATGTGTGTTAATTAAATACACATGCATGCAATTTGTATAGAAATCCAAATTCTAAATTCAACCAGGGGATAATATCCAAAATTGAAATCATTGTAAATAATCATAATTGAATCTAAGATCATAACACCCTAAATATTATAGTTGAAAACAATACCCATTTTCATCATTTCACCGTTACCAAAGATTTTGAAGAGAGAAATACAAATATCTGCCATCTTTTCAAAGCCTATTTTTACTATATTAAATATGTATATTGTGAGACTAAAACAAGTCCAAAACATCCTACAAAGCTCACAAAGAATGTTTAGTAGCTCACCAATGGTTTTAAAATTATATAAAATATTATAACAAACCAGTGATTTTCAATAATAAAAACCTCAAATGAGCAACTGATGACTTTCAAATTTCGTAGAGAAGCTTTCCTGAGAAAGAAAGTGACCCAAAGAAATAAAAAATATCACCTATACGTAGTGTCAAGACCACATTCAATGAAAGAAAAGTGACCAGATGGATCCTTAAAAACCAATAATATGGAGGCATTTTAAATTTTTTTGCCAAATTTTCATTCATTTAAAAAAAATAGTAATGTTACTAAAATATTCACCATTCTCATTTAACGATCATCAAACATTTTTGCCAACTAAAGCTTTACTAACCACCACCAAAATTCAAAATTTGAACATTGAATTTGATAAGATCGATAACTTCCTCAAAAACCTTAGATGAGATCTAATGTAATCTCAACATTAATTCAGAACATCACTATGGTTTCAAATTAAAATATAATTGTACAATAAGAATTCAAACCTAAATCGATGCCACTTAAAATATGTTTTGTCCAAAGCGGCATACGATCCAAAAAAATAATACTTACATCGATGGTAGAAAGGTGTTCATAGATCTAGGTTTTGATTATTTAGGTTTTGATTAAATATTAACACTAGAACTTAATAGAAGTTATAATATTAATCTCCCAATCATCAAAGTATTAATATCAAAACCTTAAATTCTCATTGAAACTATTCAAAATCTCAAAGACGGTAATATGTTCTAAATATTACAATACATGGGCATTAATACTATGATTTTTTTTCAATCTGTATTGGTAGAGATGGACTTATCAAAATGGATTTTTTATAAAATATAATATCATACTCTTACCAATGCAACTTACATAGATCAATTTTGTTATCTTTGATTATCAATGTTTCAAAATTTGAACATGCAAATTAGCATTATGAGCATTGTACTAAAAGAATCAGATCTCATTCCACTCTTATACTAAGCATGATGAATATTTAAAACCATATTAGAAGTAATAAAATATGATATTAAACACACAATCAAAAATGTAAGATAATAATCAAGCATTAATGAAAATTAGCACACACCATGTAAAATTTAAAATATGGTACAATGGACTCTAATAAGGTAGTCATTGTATTATTTTTAAAAAATAAACTAGGGTATTAAATTTTTTGATAACATACTCCAAAAGTATAAGATAATCATAAAACATAAAAACATTCACAATATTCAAAAAGCCCAAGATTGAGACCTGAGGATGACATGATTGTTAGATTAAACTATTTACATATTTATCTCATGTTTGGTAGATAGTATACTCTTTACATACACACATTAATTTCATGGTATATGAGTGTTATGCAGCACATACATATTGGACATAGACATCTAGATGTTGGATCTCCTTTACCAATGGCCATGTCTGTATTGGGGGCATCCTATTCCATATGTTTTGATATTATAGGTTATATATCTCTATGACCTTTGTACCAAGTTTAGCTACCTATATTTATTACACATGCCTTACTAATTACTTATATCTTACATGATTATACTTATATGTGACATTGATACATATGGATGGTGTAGACTAGTTCTCTTATTCGATGTTCCATTGATGTTGTTACTCTCTTACATGATATGTTATTATGTGTTTGACTAGTGTGTGTGTTCTTTGGCCTTGTTTGATGTGACATCTGTGATGTCCCTTGTTTATAAAAAATTTATGTCCCCATGCATGTGGCCCTTGACCTTATTTTTTGTAACATTTTTATGTCTCATGTATGTGGCCCTTGGCCTTATTTGTGGCATTAATATTTTCACTTGTTGAGCTTGTTGAAATCAAGTGGTGTCATGATCTATATCATACACTTTTAATACATATTATTATTATAGATCCTTATGCCACATGCTTCATTGTTACATCTATATAGACATGACACTTATATACCTTGTATTGCATATGTTATATACATGTCTTGATTAACATATCCATTACCATGTGTTCACATTATATTTCGTGATGTTATCTATATACATGACATCATACAATTAACTATTATTTTGAGATGAGTGGCTTACAGGATACATCCCTCATCTCAAAAGGGGTCATTACAATGGGTTTCTCATGAAAACATAAGCCACCATGATCCTAAAATCATATCAGAGTACACATTTCAAGGATTCAAAATGGTTTATATGTTAGATGATGTAAATACATGACCAATATTGTCATATTTATAAGATTAAAATGGCATATAACATGAATATACACTCATTATATATACACTTCATCATAGATTATGTTAGCAAAGTTTCTTGGGATTCATCAAAACATGTTAATTACAAGGATAGTTGTGTGATATAAATGAGAGCTCATAGAAATATTTAGATAAATACAAAAGTACAGCATATAGGTGGAGTTTCCACATATTTAACATGGAAAAATAAACTGTCATAGCAATCATGTCTAATTATATGAAGAATGGGGTTGCAGTAGGAGAAATCCAAAAGAAGCATTCTTATAAATAGGGATCTATAAAGCACAAACTTAAGCATATGGAAATAACATTAAACCCACATTGAATCTCTAGTATAGAGTTATCACAAAAGGGAACATTTACTCATATCTATGATCATTGCACAACACTCTATTATAATATTTATGATAATTCTCCGTCAAGAAGAATATTTATCTGTCTATTCATTGACCTAATAAACAGCATGTTCTATTACAATTTGGGGAATATATAACTTGAAGACAATGTCATTCTAACCTTTGAATCATTCTTAGCATACATGTATGCCATCTCATATTATATTTCTTCATAATGCCATGCACTTGAGACAAGACCAAATAGACTAACCATGAAATGACTCAGAATAACCATACAACAAAAATGAAAATGTGGTTCATGTCCATATGTTGTATACATTCACACAAATAGTTCAGTACTCACATTCTCTTGCTAACACTTTCCTAGAATTAAAATGTTGTCATGTCTTGAGATAATATCATAGAATTACGTGGTATATGGCATAAAATATAGGTGGTACTTTCATGAGTTATAAATTATGTGGGGTGTCATTTACCATTTTCACCCATTGCACACTATTTATCCACCCTAATGGGTTTTTAACTAAGTAATATGCCAGTCGACTGCCCTTATGGGTTTTGAATAAACTAGTGTAACTAAGTGGCAGCCCTTTATGAGTTTTCAACCAACCTATCCCCGCTTCAAATTAGGATCTGCCCTATATAAAAACTTTAAAATTGCATAACTTTAAAATTATAATCCTACATAGGAACTAGCTAGGAGGAGGAGACATCTAGTGGTAGGTGGAAATTAGAAAATCCTATGATACTATTTGTGCTTCTCATGATGAATTGATCATAACACTCTTCTTCTATCAAATATTCTCCTAAATTTGGATAAGTAGAATGAATAGGGGTACATCCACCAAGGATATGATTAAACTATCTAGAGTGGTTAAATCAATCTTACAAGACTCCCAATTAAGAAAATTTCTTGAACACTTCATAGTAGCGTATGTAGAGGTGATTGAGAATAAAGTAGTTGTCAAATATTGTTATCATCTGTAGTGAGTAAATCATCTCAAATAATGACTATTTAGTGGTTATGTCATCATGGAGGTATGCAAGCTTGTCAATGTGTCATTACAATTGAATCGTAGCAAAAGTATTACAAAACATTTAGTTTTTTCAAGTTTGAAGTTGTTGCATGATAGAGTATATAGCATTGAGGTAGGCCTCCAAAGCTTCATCTATACCTAAGGGATTATATTTTTGGTCATATGAAATTTCCTTAGAAGATCTAGTTGTAACAAAATCAAGTTGTGATTCAATTTAAATTGTGTCCAGCTATTACTTCCAATCTAGTATTTTTTGGGCCAATTGCATAACTTGTGTTATCACAACTTTAATATTAAAATAATAATCTTTAATAAGTTCATAGAGGAATCCTATCTCAGCTTTTATAGTTTGGCCTTATAATGTGAGATTGGATAGGTGATGGATGGTCTGTCAGTTCTTCGTAAGCTACAAAACTAGAAGTGGTAGCTTCTAGTGAGCTGAGAGGATGTTGGGGCTGATGACTTGAGTGTATGGAGTTGGGCACACATATTCAATAACCTAGTTAAGGTTACTTATATTCTCCCTTAGTTATATATTTGATCGAACATTCACTCCAAGGAGATAGTTTGTTGTGTAATAGACTCATGAATCATAGAGGCTCCTTCAATCTTTTGGCTAGGAGAAGTTATGCAACATACAAAGATGCTTCAGTCATGGTTAGAACCACTACCAATGTTGTATTTGGGTTGCTTATAGGTATTCATTGTAGTGGATAAATTGGAAAGGAAAAGATATTCTACCAAGTGGATGTCGCAGGAACATCCCAAAGTTTGATGTTATGTAGTCCCATCAATGGAGCCTCTAATTATATAGCTTTATCCTCCCCCTCGGATTGTTTTTTTACTATGGTGGTTGTGTCTTGTGTTGCCTTCACCTTGTCCTCTATATATTACATGTCATGTTCCCTTATCGTAATGTCCTCTTCTTTTTTCCCTATTCCTTTAGATTGGCTATAGCATCTTCTTTGGGAGAATTTTTTGCCTTTTCAGCCTCAACCTTCTTTTGTGTCTCAGCTGCCTCTCATTTATCTTCTTCTTTCTTATGTTTCATAGTAACTTTGTTGTCCTTATGTTCTTGTTCCTACTTCACAATGGTTTTTTTTGTCTTTTTAAACTTTATTTATCTTCCCCTTAGCTTATTTCTCATCTACCTCTTGGTTTGTGATGGCGTACTCCTTACACTTAGCCTCCACATCTTTCTTAGCTTTTTATGTAGCATCTTGCTCCATGAGTCCTTTTCAGATAGATGCTTCTACTTGCACTACTAGTATTTTCTATTTTTATACTTCTTCTTCTTCCACTTTTACTTTTTTTAAGCTTTAGGATTATTGTGCCTATTCTACTTTCTATTTCCACATATCCATCTTTGTGTCATGTCAACTTTGTGTCTCAATCAGTTTGTAGCTTAACCTCTACATAATTTTCCTCTTATCAAGATAATCATTGAGATTCCATCATTGCTTCTTCCCATGTGGCTTATTTTTATGCTTTCATTTATGTATCTAAATCCACTTCTTTCAGTGTTAGTTATGGGGATCATTAAAATTTGATGGTGAAGATTTAAGTAGAACCTCTTGAAATGTTTGCTTCTTAACATGGTCCTTCTTTTGATCAAAACTAAGTAGTACATGCTTATACCATTATGATGTGTCTTTGAACTATGGCTATGATTTTGTGGTTGGATTGGCCTATGAATCTATCATAACTTCTTCTTCTTCCTACTTAGGATTTGTAAGAGTTATTGTTTCATTTGCTTCTTTCGTAGGGGGCCTATAGAACCATATTATTTATTCCTTGTGTGTAAATGCTTCGGGAGGACTTTATGGTAGAGGATCAAATTGTTGTGGGTGTGAGGTACTACTAAATACCCATCCTATTGAGATATACACTTAAATTTTTTGAAGCTTAGCCTCTTTGTCAACTGTATCCACCATAATTGAAGGAGGACAAATAGGCAGTTACACCAATAAATTTGATGGTACCTTATTCTACACCTATATAGTGTGTACCAATTTATAAAAGAATAAATATTTCTCATCTTCCATCTCATATAAATCATCTACCATGTCATCCATCATCATTATGTATACCTCTTATTTGTTCATCTACATTTCAGGCCATCAACATTGAGTTCCAATCTTAAGAACATGAGGATCATCTAACTAGGTCCTTTGGCTCCTTGTATTTCACCTAGGTAGAGAAGGAGATATGCAGCTTGTTGAGAACTTACATCTTTTTTATTCTAGTGACATCAATTTTCTTATTTGTGGTTGTGATGATGAATAAGTTTGGGTTAGAATGCTCGATGGTATTATTTGTAACAACATTGTTCATCTTGAAACTAATGTCTTTTGATTTACAACTTTTTTTTGCACTATGTCCATGTCAAAAAATAAAGGTAAAGGTTCACCATGTGACTTTGGATTTCATGAATTCTAACAGTTGTAACTTACAATAGTTTTATAAATACTCCATGTTATCCTAGGTATTAAATTACATTCAGAGGGATTCAATAATTGTTGACAATGAGTTTCACCAATTTGTCCCATCATATATTGAATTCCATAGATGTGAAAAGTATGTGCTCTTTTCCCACTTATAAATGAGTTTATTGAATTTTATATCATGACAATAGTCAATGAATGGGTGCATTATGCCCTTGGGAGATTTTTACTGTTAAATACTAGTAACAAGACCAAGAATTAATATTGAAAGATTTTCTTTGCCAAGTACAGAACCTTATTAATATTGTTGGTGAGTTTTGAAAAAAATAACTCATTCTAATTTAACTCTTCATCATGGCAAATCATATGATGGGAAATATAAATTATGCCTTTTGTTTCCTCTTTTGTATCCTTGGTCATCTACTAGAATATTTTGGTGATGTAGTCTGTGAGAATGTGAGCTAGTTCATCTTTGATATCCTCTAGGGGATCCCTTGGTTGCCTCTAGTATATGCATCTAAAATTTTTGTCAATATTAGTGGGGATTTTTATTTTCATGGACATAAATGTCTTCCCTTTTCTACCATTCTTGTAGCACACACCATTGTAGCTTTATTCATGTATATGATGATATCTAAGGAAAGATAAATCTTTCCCTCATTATATCTACCAAAAAATAGCTCCATTATGTCTCCGAATTAGCTGAATATAGGTAAGTGGATCAAGTGCTTGATTTTAATATTTTAGAGTATGTGTAATTGTACTACTTCAAAGGGTTGTATACTTTGGGATTTGTCTTGAACAAACAAGTGTGTTTTTGTAACCTTGATAAAATCATACGCATTTGGGTTTGTGAACCTCATTTTTATAGGTTATGCCCCAATCCCTATATCTTTTTTTTACCATATTGAATCCTTTTCTCAATTGATAATGATTTAACTTAGCCATCTGCACTACTGGGAAGACTTCAGACACTGTAGTTTTTATGTAATCCCTGAAAACTTGAAGATGGCAATGACTCAAAAAATGGCTAAGTGCAAAATAATTAATTAATTAGCAAGGTCATATATTTATAAATCCTCTTGATCCCATTCCCAAAATAAAATTTTAATATATTTCATTGTCCCTTGATATTATTCTAGATATTAATAAATTAGCAACATCACCTTTTACTAAGTTGGCATACTTTTTGCTAAACTAGCATTCTTTTTTTTTAAAATTTGAAGAAATTATGTGACACACCACATTATCATTATCCTATTTTACCTAATTATTCCATCCTATATGTTTACCTCTCCCCTTAATTTTTCATTTAATCAACCATAAATAGACACTAGTTTTTATCTATTAAGGATCCCACTGCACATGTCTTTCCCAAACTTAATTGTTAATGCAATTGATCCTTCTTTAGGATGATATATTTCTTGCTCAATTTACTCTTTATTGATGGCACTTTAAGTAATATGTCCTCTTGTTCCACTTTCAAAAATTTACATAGAGACACAAACCAAACCCACACAACATAATTAAAATTAAATCCTATACTAAAGTGGTGTGAATCAACACCTATTTAGACTTGCATACATAGATTATTGTCAGTCGAGTTTGAGCCTACTATCATTTAACATTATAGGTAAAACGGTTCCCTATAAATCCCTTAAGAATATTATTCTTGGTTATGATAACTCATGGATGATGTATGGTCCTTTCCATCTGATGTTGAGCTTGCTAAAAAGGTTCTAAACTGATTATCACATAGTCAGACTGTTTGATCCACATGAAACTCTTTGGTGTACAGATTCTTATCATGCCAAGCTTTCTAGATGGATTTATGCACCTCCTATGTCCAATATTCTATGTTTCTATCTTCATCCATGTGATTTAGCTTCAATAGCCTATTTGTCATTGATTCCTAATCACCCAAGTGCATAATGATTTTGATTTATGGACTAGGTATTACATATTACATGGGAATGACTAATTCTAAACCATAGACCAATTTAAATGGAGTGGACCCTATTGCATACTTATTGTGTGTGGCACACCCATAACATTATATAAAGTTGATCCTCCCAATCATCCCTTTGGACATCATAAATTTTAGTAAGCATCTTACCTAGTACCTTATTCATAAATTTAGCTTAGTTGTTAGCCTGGGGATGACATGTTGTACTTTTATGGTGTGAAATCAAAATTTCATAGTGAGAATTTTTATAGTATTATTCAATAAATGTGTTCCTCTATCACTTACCAATTTGATAGGACAACCAGACCTAGTAATGATGTTTTCATATAATAACCTTTTTGCATCCTTAGCACTACAACTAGGCTTCACAGTAGTTTCCATCCACTTTTAAAATTAGTCCATCATATTAATAATATATCTAGCATGGTTGCATTTACTAGGTGGACTAATACACCCAAAAAAAATCAATTCCCCATTTGTTAAAATTTTATTACATTAGAATCAATTATAAAGGCATTTTGTCTCTTTGGTTTGGTTTGCCCATCTTTTAACATATATTGCACTATCGTGAAACTTTGTGGGAATCCTAAAATATATAGGGCCACTAAATTCCATTCTATAATATCTTCCTCATAATTATGTCTCCTATGAAATGACCCGTTGTGATCCCCTAATGTGCCTCCTCAATAAACTCTATCCTTTCATGCTCCAGTGCAACTCTGCATAACACTTCATCCTTACCTAGGTAATAGAGAAATCCATTGATGATACTATATGGAAACAATTTTGTAATAAGTTTCTTCTTATCTCTTTTTCCACATAATGTTTGGGAAATATACCTTGTTCTAAAAAAATTGTGATATATTATAATTGCTCTGGGATTGTAGACACTTGAAATAAATGTGCATCTAGAGATTCATCTAGAATCTTCTCTAGTTTCTTACCATTTTACAACCTACTCAAATGATATGGACCCACATTCTCTTACCTTATCTTAACATTTATCTGGAATTGAAATTTTTATAAGAGCATCAACCAATGTGAAATGCATCCTCCCAAAATGGGCTTATTAACTAAATATTGTAGAACTTGATGATCAGTGTATAACTCAAAAGGTGTAGCCAAAAGGTAGTGTTGGAACTTCTAAATTGATAAAACCATATCTAAATCTTCTCTCTTGGTTTTTGTATAGTTTTATCTATAATAGATAATTTATTGCTTATAAAATGAATAGGGTGATCCAACCCACCCTCTCTTAATTGCGTTAATGCTACTCTAACTATGATTCCTAATGCATCTACATGAAGATGAAATGGTTTGCTCCAATCTGGTAAAATTAGAATCATTACAATCACTAGTCTCTTTTGTAATTCAATGAATGTTATTTGGCATTCCTCTATCCAAAAAAATTACAGTCCTTTGTACAAAAACTTCTATAAAGGGGTTGATATGGTTGCATACCCCTTAATGAAATTTTGATAGTATCATGTATATCCCAAAAAATATTGGATATTTTTTGAAATTGTAGGTGGAGGTAATCCCACAATCATTACAATCTTAGCTTGATCTACTAAGATGCCTTTAATGCAAACTACATGTCCTAGTAGGTAACAATGTAAAAAATAATCATTTCTTTAAATTGAGTACAATTTGTATCACCCTACATCTCTCCAACGTAAGTCTAAATTTAGATAAATGATTTTTGAACAATAAAAACACTACCCAATCATCCAAATAGAGTTCCAAAAATTCATGGATAAAATCTTATAATGTGATGACTACAGCTCTAGATAAAATAATAGGTGCATTCTTCAAACCAAATTGCATTAACTTATATAAAAATAAACCCCATTCAGTTTTGAGAGTGTTTTTATCCCTATCTTTTTCTACATTTAGGATCTGGTAATATCCATTTAATCCATCTATAAAGGAATACACCTCAGGCCTTATAACTGCTTCTAAAACTTCATATATGAAAGGAATAGGAAATGGGTCATTGACACAAGCCTCATTCAAGATGTGATAATCTCCATAGATTTAAATCTCTCTTGTCTTATTATGTTGAACTCCTATAGGGATAACATAGTCATTTTTATCTACCAAAAATATAATACCATCTTCCTACATAGGATCCAACTCAACTTTCAATTTAAGTTTCATATTATGATTCAGTCGATAGGGTATTTTCTTGATTGGGTGTGTGCACTCCTTTAGTTCAATGTGAATTTCTCCTAAAGATGGATAAAAAATAAATATTTGAATTATGTCACTTTGGATATGTTCCCAATGCTTCATCTCTCGCATGTGCTCTTGATGTATATAATAGGCTATTGGAAGAATATCTAGTGTATATTTGAAAACATGTACCCAGTACTTCAGAGCCATGGATTTTAAAGTCCAAACTTTGATGCATTGATAAATATGAATATTTGTAAAATATCCCTTGTTAAACACTAGCCAATATTTTCTTACATTCCTCTAATAGCTAGAATCTGGCTAAAAGGATTTTACACATTTCATCCCAACCCAACTATGCATCATGGTGAACTGACCACCAATTCACAAAAATACCTTTTAGTACATAATTTAGAGTGTTAAACCTCTAGTAAATATCCAATATATGTTATTGGAAGTAAAGAATAAATTGGCTAACATCCTTAATGGTAAAATATTGAGGCATTTGGCATTTTGTCATAAATACCATTCATAGAGGACATATCTCATGGTCTCCCTTGGCTTATTTGAGCATGTGCCTATCAAAATATTTACTTATGAAATAAACCACATCCCATGGTAGGATTATTTCTAGAGTTTATTCTATGTATTCCTTATCTATGTAACATTTTTAGTGTATAAAGTCTATGTCAGACCGAGTTGGAGACCTTATAGACATAGACCGTACCTCCTCTATTTCTAATTGTGTGATTTCTAGATGATTTAGTATATTCCTGCATAGTAGTTGGTCCTTACAAAGATATTGTGTTTGTGGATTGGTTTTTTCATATATAAATTTGTATATGGGATCTCGTAGAGCTTTTTATTTATCTTATGTGTTCACTTTCATCCAGCTACTTTCCCCAATGACATAGGGTGAATCGAGCTCTTTGAGGATGTAATATGGCTTCTACCTAAATTTATTTAATAGAATTACTATTATCTTATCTCCTTGATGATATTCTAATTGGTTTATTTTTGTATTGATGGTTATTTAACCATTATATGCCCACTTCTTGCCAATCAATATAAGGTAGTGAGTTTCATTTGTTTTCATGTTGATAACTTCAAAGTGACCACATAGACTTAGCTCTATAACTTTTATTTCTATGTCTTTTATGTGTCCAATAGGTTAAAATCAAGAATATTTTTAAATTCTAAGTATGATAGGACTATAGCTCAATGTAGGTCACCCAATAGCTACCCACATTGATCTTAGGATCATGTTAATTGTGTTGCTAAAATCAAATACTGCATTGGGTATTTCATACCTACCAACTCAATATATAACTTAGATTCAATATCATAGGATTTATTATTATTTACATACCATATCATTCTATTTGTCTGATGTTGATGTTTCTATGCACAATCCAATAAATTATGGAGTAGGTTTTTGATATTCTATGAGATATCTTTATTACACAATGTGCTAAGTAATTTCTTTAAATCTATTAAGGCAGTGACAAATCCATCTTATCGCATAATATGCACTATCTATCCATACATATACACATTTTTAGCCACAACATTCTCTTCAGTAATTTACTGATGTTGGATTTTTTTCAAAATTTAGGTAGCTTCTTTCATTAGTCCTTTCTCGATGATTGGTTCAGGATACTTGTCTTACAGAGCCTTTCTTATCCCCTAATCTTGTAGCATCTCCATAGGTGGTAATAATTTTTTCTACATATTATTACTATGTAATTGCTTGTATGAAGGCCTCTTCCTAGGCTTGTGTATTAATCATATACACATTTCTTATTGCCTTCTTCATTCACTATTTCTCTAAAACTGGACAATCTTATGTGTCATGTTTGTCTAAAACCCTACAATATGCACAGTAGGAATGTTGTTGAGGATTTGATGGATAATACCTTTGCATATTATTAAATTCTCTATATAGGTGACAATGAATTAGAGGCCATTGAAATTTATTTTCCTTACCTCCTTGCGCACCACCTTAGTATCCTCCTCTATATCCTCTTCTATTTTCTTGGAATTCCCAGCCATTTGATTATTGTGTCCCAAAACTTCCTAAAGCCTATTGTGCATTCCACCCTTTTTGTTATTATATGCCATTATACCCACCATATTGATATTGAGGAAGCAATTGTGCCTGTTGTGCTGGGGAATCAAAGGTGTGCAATTCTAGGATGGAGTTGTTCATGGTTGATATGGTGGTGTCTAACCTGTCATACCTAAAGGTTGAGGTTTGGGTACCTTTGAAACCCTTGGCACACCTGACTAGGTTTCACTTATCATGTTAACTTTTGGTTCGAAAATTGAGTCGTAGAATCTATTTTTTGTGTAATGACTACAAACAAATTCTTTGTAATGTCCTCTTTTAGCTCTTAGAGTGATCTATAAATTTTTTCATCATGATTAGGTGACTTTAAAAAGTTACAATATAGAGTTTGTGGATTATTTACATACTTTTGTAAAAGATGATAGTGAAATGTCACATGTCCTACGACTCTACATATTTTTTAGAAATTTGTTCTGATTTTTGGTCAATCATTATTATGATGCTCTTCCTTACCACACTATATGCATCATAGGCTTAACTTAGGCCTGTCTCCCCCCTCTTAATATTGATCCATCCTTATTAGTAATTTATGTAGAGTGTTTTATATCTTTGAAGTTGAGGCTAATGTATCACTGGATTCTTTGATCTATTTGACCCTAATCATAGTTTCTCTTGTATCTGCCTTAGTTTTAAACCATGTTTGTGTGATGGTAAACTGTATTTTTGTTCACAGACTTTCCACAAACTAAGATGATTTATCTTTATCTTCTAAAGTAAACTCTACCTTATTCATCACATCAAAAAAACTATGATCATATTCAAAGACAATTTATTTTTCTCCCAATTAGATTTCTTTCAAATCCTATATAGTTTGACTAAAACATTTTATGATCTTAAAATCTATGATAATCATGTCTTTTACTTATTTTAAATTGAATTGATTAATAGTTATGTGGAATATGAATTTAAATGAAAAACCACACAAATCTCTAATTAGTTTACACTTATTTACTACAATAATTCATTTGGCCTACCACTTCATGTTGCAAGTGAGTAAGTACAAATCAGGGTCCATAAACCCATCAGAGGATCCCAGATTGATAAAGGCTCCCAATTAAACTACCATACTAACATTTTTTGTAAGTATTGAAATTGGTTGTTGAACAACTTATATCTATATATTTGGTATGATAGAATGAAATAGCTACAATTTTAACACATGTTGTTCCCCTACCCATTCTGGTCATGAAGCAGTCTCAAATGTGTCCTTGTCCTCTTCTTATTTTTTCAAAATTTTGATATGTGTGAGGAATTATTTTATTTGTGTAATAATAATGGGATATATCTCTATCAATTATAATGCTTGTATATTCTTTTATTATTTATAAAACCTTCTTGTGACTTCATGACATGTTACTTTTTGTGCCTCAATACCTTTTTAGTGAATTTATTTTGTGAATGGGCCTTACCAATCCTCATCTTCTAAAGTTGTATTGTATTTTCTATGATTTTGAAAAAATAGGCTTGGGGGATGTGCACTCCCATGGTGAATGATTTTTACCTCCAAAAATATATTTCTTAGAACTTGAACCTATGTTATGTCTATGACTATATGACAATCCAATTTATCCTCCATGGAATACCCTTTTATATGTTTTTAAACTCTTAATTACCTGGTATACTTTTATAATATTTTCTTATTATTCTTCTCTCACTTGGTCCTCTTCACTCTCTCTTTTTCTCTTGATATTATGCCTAGGTTCCTTACTATTTCTCTCATCACCTAGATTTATTTCTATTTTCTCCTTCTCTCTAATGTCTTCTATGTTATTATAACTCCTCCTTATATTCACAACTTCTTAGGTCTCACTATGTTTATTCCACCATTTCTATTACCACATTTTTTTTCTAACTCCAAAGTCTTCTTATGATTTTTATCCTATTGGTTATCCATTATGGACTAAGGTTCAAGCCTTGCCTATTATAGTCTCACCATTCACCATTTTTTCACATACATCCCTATGGTGCCCGAAGTGCCTACTTCATGTTGGATGAAATAGGCACCATGGCCTTTTCTATGCCAACATCTTAATCAACAAATGGATTCACTAAAAAATTTACCTCTAATCCCCATAATAAACATATCCTTTTCCACTTTAAAGCCTATGTACCCTTTTACTTTGAACTTGGTTATGTATCTATTGATGGTTGTAGTTATCCAGTGATCGATTGAATGAGTCCAACTAGTGTCCAAATTCTTCATCCACTCTATCTTCTCTTCAGTATATGTGATAACATCTATAGATCTAAATAAAAGAATGATATTCCACATGATCCAACCAAACAACTAATAGTTCAGGTAGTTTTCACCAAATGATCTCATAAGTTTCACCATAAATATATTCTTGTATAATTTCCTCTGTAATGCATCCTATCATTTGTGCTTTCTCTTTTGAAAATTTATGAATCTTTTATTCTAACTAGATTTCTACCTCTCTTTGATTGGGTAACCATCACAACATCCCCTTAATCCTTGATGGTTCCACACTCACCACACCATTGTTAGTATAGGTTCTTGGGATTCACCAGACCATGCTAATTTTAGGGATAGTTGTGTGATCTAACTGAGAGATTCTAAAAATAATTAGATAAATATAGAATTACAACATATAGGTGGAGTTTCCAGATATTTAACATGAAAAAATACACTTTCACAGTAATCATATCTAATTATATGAAGAACATAATTATAATAAGAGAAATTTAAATTAAGCATTCTCATAAATAGGGATCTATAAAACACAAACTGAAGCATATGGAAATAACATTAAACCCACATTAAATCTCTAGTACAAATTTTCACAAAAATGAACATTTACTCATATCTATGATCAGATCGTAATACTCTATTATTATCATTCTGATAATTCTCCATCAATAAGAATAATCATTCATTTATTCATTAACGTGATCACCAATCCATTCTATTACAATCTGAGGAATATATACCCTAAAGACTACATCATTATAACCTCTAAATCCATTCTTAGCGCACACGTATGCCATCTCATATTTTATTTCTTTATAATGCCATGCACTTGAGATAATACCAAAATAGAATAACCATACAATATAAAGGAAAATGTGATTATGTCCTTGTGTCACATACATTCACCCAAACAGTTTGGTACTCACATTTTCCCACTAATAGATTCATACTATTTTACCCTACTTTGGATTAATGTGTAACATTAATCTAATTAATATACAACTTTAAAATATAATTCAGATATTAAGATATGTCATTCTAGCATATATTTGAATGCAAAAGATAGATTGACTTCTGAGTTGACATGTGGCATATGCTAAATATAAAAATTACTAATGAGGTTAAGATACTTATGTTTTTTAGTTGACTGTTTGATTGTGACTATATTTTAGAAGTGAAAGTCAAGATAATTAAGGCATGTGGTTCATTTAGTTCCATAACTAATTTTTCTATGTAAGTTAGTTCCATTGATATGGGTCAATACCTCTAGTCGATATTAACCTGATATTTTGTACTTACTTGCATATAAATATGGAACCATGAATATATGGCCACCTACATATTTCTTTACTTGTTTTGTTTTTATGACCCTGATTCCAAACTCTGATGATGTATGCAACTCTATAAATCAGTCTCTTAGTCCTTGAAAACCTAAGTGTTCTTGTGAGGGATATAAACATGCCAAAATGATGGAAAGTATAATGGGTTGATCTGACCCCAATTAACCTCATCTAATAATTGATCATTTCCTACATATCTAATACTATGAGAAGGAAATCAAACCATGCATGGTTATCCCACCTAGTGTGATTGATAAATTATGATCCTTCACTATATCTATGTAGCTAATGATGTGGATTTGATAATTGATAATGATTACTTTGAATTAGATTTAGCATGATATAAATTTAAATTGTGACTTCTCCTAGTGAGAGTTTAATATTTTGGAAGATTAAGGCAGATTTTATCAATGTGCAATAGTGTATAGATTTAGATCATATAAGTGTTAAATCCCTTTTGAATGAGACATTGATTTGTTTATAAATGGATCTAATTGAATAATTTATCACACCACCAATGCACTAGGCTTATGGGATTACCTTAAGGATAGGTTTTATTTTATAAAATAGTCTTTTTTGATATTGGGTTAGTATTAACTAGATCAAGTCAGTATCGACTAGCGATATTGACTTAGTCTAGTGGAACTAACTTGTGTACATGTAAACTGAATTAAGAGTTTGGAGATGTCTATGAAAGATATTTAGTAGGTATAAAATAGGAAGCAAGGTTCCTATAGGTGTGTAATATAAAAATATAATATTTGACTCATAAGATAACATGTAAGTGTGAGATAATGACAAATTAAGATATTGTTTGAGTGTTCAAGTCATACGTGGTAAATGTGTGTCAATAATTTCATTATTAAGTACCAAAAACCTAATTTTAGTAGATAAAATTTCCACCTTATTAGTATAATAATTAATTACTATATTAAAATGATAAAATATACCCAAGTGTGTACAACACACTTTTTCATTGGTATGAAGCACTAATCATGCAAGTCACTCAATAGCAAAACCTACAATCATGTGTAGTCAATGTCCATAGATTGAATATTTTAATCTAAAAATAATATTTTGAAATTGTGAAATAATAAGGCTTAGATTACACCTTTTTATTATTTAAAACCATGTTTTCATTGCAAATTGTTGGAGGTGATGTTTCCTTATTGAATAATTTGATAATTTTTTATTCCTTTCCAAATCATGTAGAGAATTGAGGTGTTTTTGCCCCAAATTTTCATAAGTTTGTAGGGTCTTGTGTCAGGAATATAACATGCCCAAACCCTCATTAATTTAAGGAAAATTATTAAATATACTAACCCAAATAAATACACAAGTAAATGAGAGAACCATCATGCCAAGTTTTCTCAAAGAAAGTGAATTAACCACTATAGATGGATTATAAATTCAATTGCAATGTTTCACTCAAGTTTTCTCCATGTAAAAAAATGATTGAAAGGGAATGAACAATGTTCATGTACACATAATTAACGTAGGTTTGATTATTTAGTTTTTCTCCATGTAGAATAAAATGCATGTTTGAAAGAAAATGAACAATGTTCATGCCCACATAATGATTACAATTCTAATAATTATGAAGTGGAGTGCCAACCATCTACCATTTAATTATAAAATGAGATATTATGTATGTACATGAACTAGTATCATACCCATTGAATTTGAATTAAATGATATATAATGATATGCACCTATATGCTGAATTTGAGATTATATATCTCAAATGTGTATGTGTATGGAGACCTATAATCTTGTAAACTTTTGTGTGCATGACCATGCATATGCATCCAAATGTGTATTACTATGTGCTCAAGTTTATATAAATTCATTGCATATGCATTGAATATTCTCTTATAATATGTATCAATGTTCCAATATATGTCATGTATATGAATCATATGATATCTAAACCATTTAAATATCTAAAATCTATACTATGATCTGATTTTCTACTCATGGAAGCTTATGTATTTATGATAAGCTCACTATAATGACCCCCTTTTTAGATGAGGGATGTATCCTATAGGTCACTCATCTTTAAAAAATATTTAATTATATCATGTCATGTATAAATATATCATCATGTAATATCATTTGATCATGTAGAGAATATGTCATCATAGTTTAATGTATATATTAATCAAGGCATGTATGTAATATAGAGAATGTAAGTGTCATGTCTAGATAAATGTATCAAAAAAGTACATAATATAAGTGTAACTGAATAATATTACATACTAAAATTGCATGATATAGATCATGGCACCACTCAATGTTAGCAAGATTAATAAGTGTAAGTGTTATTGTCACACATTAGGCCAAGTGTCATATACAAGGGACATAAAATGTCACAACAAAAAAGGCCAAGGACCACATGTAATGGGGAATAAAAATGTCATAAAAATGGACATCAAGGATGTTGCATCAATCAATACCAAAGGGCCACACACACTAGTCAAGCACAAAGTAGTCTATCATGTAAGAGTAACAACATCAATAGAGCATAAAATAAGGAACTAGTCTACACCATCCATATATATCAATGTCACATCGTATAATATGAGTAATTAGAAAGACATGTGTATGTAATATTGGTATATTAACATGGAAAATTTTCATAAAAATATATAACTTGTAATAGTGAAACCTATGGAGTAATATGACCCCAATATAGACATGGCCACTAGGTAGAGGGACTACCAACATTTGTATGTTCATGTGTAACATATATTCCATGCATAATACTCATATGTACCATGAAATTCATGTGTATGAAAATAATATACCATATACCAAACATGTGACAAATAACATTTGTAAAGAGTCTAATATAAAAATCATGTCATGCTCAAGTCTTGAATTTTTATTTTTTGAATATCTAACTATTTTTTATTTTTAATAATTTGAATTTTCTTATATTTTTAAAAAAATGGAAAAGCTAACCAATGATTGCATAAATGCGAGGGTGATGAGAATTTTTTGTATCAAATAATGGAAGGGTCCTCTATATTGTATAGAAGGTACCAATTTTGGGTGGGCTAGGATATGATAAGGAGTCATGTGGTGTACCATATTTGTCATTATCGTTGCTCATGGAAATTGGAGTATGATGAGTAACTCTAGATTATTGAGGACATTGTCATGTTCATTGTATAGGAGGGTGTCTTACTTAATATGTTTTATATAGAATATGTTAACCTATCACAATGATAACTAAGTATGTATTTTAGGATATGGTGGCTTCTATGGTATCCACTTAACTCTCTAATGTGATCAACACTGAATAGTTAGATATATAGATAGATTTTATATGTGTAAAAATAGAATGTATATGTTTATTTTAAATATGCATATCATTCATCATTTAATAATGGTATTGACTATGTGTATCAACCATCTATAAATAATGATCATGAATAACCATATCAACCACTTGTTGTGGCGGTAGGAGTGAAGGAGGAGATATATTTGACTCTAGAGGATATACATATTGTACACCTAGAAGTGTGACTACTCTATTGCAATATATATACTTTAGGAATATGTGTAATATAGATGAAATTACACAAAGTCTATGCATCCAAGGGAATCTTAATAAAATGTTGAAGATGCCATTACTATGTATAACTAGGAATGGTGTGGCTAATATTGTTTATCCCACATAAAGAGTTAATTCTATTTATCCCAAGGTATTATGTTTCTATCCATAGAATCCTTTAACACCTTTTTATTTATATTGTAAAGCATGTTGTGTGTACCCAAAGGATTGGGTAAGTTCCACAGTGAAAACATTATAATTTGAACTATTTTAAAACATATAATTATGTATAGGTTGTTCATCAAAGTAGCTCATATGAAAAATACATGAAATTTTGAATTATCATCAATTATCTCACTATCATCGAATGTGATCATGGGTCACTATGGTGGAATATCACTAAGTGTATCAATGATGGTATCTAGTGGACGATCATGTGTCATTGATGGAGGATGCATGTTGTATGCATAATGTACCTTTTAAGTGTCCTTAGTTTCTATTATTTCATGTTTAGGAAAAGGATCACTAAATATATTAAAAATGTTATTCCCTTTTTGTTATGGTATATATTCCTCTATAAGAATGCCAAAATTGATAACATTTTTATCTATAACATCATGTATCTTCCATATTCACTTGAAACATCTATTCATTGAAAGCCCCATGATTTGATGATAGTCATAATATGAATTTATTTAATTGTTACTTGGTATAAATATGATTGGATCGAGTTCTTATGGAGGAAGGAGTGTGATATGGTTAAATTCAATAAAATTATTTAATATCACATGATGAGGTGAAGATGATCATTAAAAATGCCTCTTTGGTGGAGCTATCAATTGTAACTAATTTGCATGTTGCAATAATACATTAATTATATATTCACCTCATTCTTGTTATCATTTGGTTTGACCTTATAACTTGGTTTTATTTGAAACTTCATTGTTGAAGTATTCCTAGGGGTGGATGTATACTTAATTTTGTTCAAATAAATTAGCTTGATTTATATGTCCCTATCTATATGGCATGCCTCATCCAATGATTTGAATATATTAAATATAATTGATTTATGGAGAGGTGATATCAATTTTTTTTTAATATATCTTATAATTCATTTTCAACCATAACATTGGTCATCTTGGATAACATGGTATTGTATCAGAGCACAATCACTGATTGGTTCATTAGACCCTTGTTTTAGCTTAGAAAATTATGTGTAAGATGACTTTTCATCAATGTTGATATAAAATTATATTAAGAATTAGATGGCCAAGGGGTTAAATGATCTTACAGATTGAATAGGGATATCATAAAACTATAACCATTCATAGTCATTAATATTTGTTGGAAACAACTTAGTTAATAGCTTTTATTGTATGCATAGTAAAAGAATGTTGCATGGAATGATCTAAGGTGTGCTCAAGATCACCTTTACATTCATATAATGGGAGTTTGGGAGATATAAAACTTGTTGGTGAAGGGTGGGATACTATCTCAATAGATAATTGGTTATTGATCAAAGTGTGTAAGTCCATGGAATGACTATCTCTTAATGCACCTTTCTCTATCTCTAACACCTTGGAATGTAGAGTTGTAATAGTCTACTCAATGGAATGTATTGTAAGAAAGGTTAGTAATAAAATATGTGTAGCCATCATGGAAGGGGTGAAGTCTTCCTATATATGAATAGGTATTAGAATTTATTGAAGGCCTCATGTTTTCCAAAAACCCTGGGTGGATGTCACAAGGCCACTAGAGGTGTAAGCATAGGGATAGTACCAGTAGTAATGTTTTGAATACCTAATGTATAAGCTTGGGTCAAATTTTTATGCTCATATCTTCTTATATATAACATTGCATCAATCTGATATGGATTGATGTGTTGAGTTGTGGAGTTAAAAGCTTCACCAAATGAGTAAATTGTAGGTTGCTGGAGTTACACAGTCGTCGGCATCGGTCAGGAGCGACTGACGTCGGTCAGGGGTTGACTGGGAGCTACCAGTGTCAGTTATAGATCGGGTGACATTGGTCATGTGCAGACAGGCAGGGACCAACATCAGTTACCTGTGCATCCAAAAAGTCTATTTTCATGGATGAACAGATTGTTTGCATGATTAGATTAACTGTTGGTATTGAGTACACGTTTCTATTTTTGGTGAGATTGATTTGAACCCTTGATTAGGAGGTTTATCTGACAGTTGACAATGCATAGCTCATGATTCCTAATATTATATAATAGGGATAGATATTCATAGCTTATCGTAGAAGTAGAATACATTTTTTATATGTGTATCAATCCAGGTTGTTGGAATTGATTGTAATTGAGAGAGAGAACTCTTGAGGGAAAGAGATCTGTACATCTGAGAGGTGTGAGAAGAAAGTGTGATTTTCTTCATTGTATTTCCTTCTGGAAGAGTTTAATACAAGTTTTAAGGGTGGTTTCTCATATCTCTTATTCTTTGCTATTTTTGATTCTAGTTACTTATCATTCTGGTTTAATTTCGTGTTTAGTTGCTTACATAATAGTAATCAAGTTTGTTGGTTGATCCCCAACAAGTGGTATCAGAGCTCAGGTTGACTAACAGGTGTTTCAGATCTGGTTAGTGTTTGTTGATTACAAGTCACTCACAGGGGTTTCTGTTTGAGTGGGAGAAAGTAATGGCAAAAGAAAGTAAACTGAGAATGGAGAACTTTAATGGCAAGAATTACCAATTATGGAGAATGCAGATAAAAGATTATTTGTATCAGAAAGATCTATACTTACCATTAGGTGGGGCTGCAAAGAAGCCCACAGACATGGAAGATGAAGAATGGGAAGTTCTTGATAGAAAGGCTCTTGGATCTATAAGATTGAGTCTGGCATGTACTGTGATATCTAATTTATCATAGGCAAAGTCAATGGTAGAGTTAATGACTATTTTAGCAAATTTATATGAAAAACCCTTAGCTTCAAATAAGGTATATCTTATGAAGCAGTTATTTAATTTGTAAATGTAGGAAGGTGGATATGTATCTAATCATCTAAATGATTTTGATAGAATTGTAAATCAATTAAATTCAGTCAAAATAGTTTTTGATGATGAAATTAAAGCTCTATTAATCTTATGTTCTTTACCTGAAAGCTGGCATAGCTTGGTAATGGAAGTTAGTAATATTGCATCTGCTTTAAATATTTTAAAAGTAGATGATGTTGTTAGTGTAATCTTGAATGAAGAACTTCGTAGGAAAAGCATAGAGGAAACATCAAGGAATGCTTTAAGTTTTGAAAGAAGGGGAAGGCAAAAATAGAAGGGCAAGCATCAGAGATCAAGGTCTAAGTCAAAGATGAGAGGTAGATCCAAATTCAGAAATGGTAGGAAGATAGCCTACTGGAATTGTGGAAAGATAGGGCATATAAGCAAAGATTGCTGGTCAAAACCTAAAGAAGACAATCAGCATGAAGGTAAAGAAGAAGCAAAAGTCGCAGGTATTGTTGCACAAGATGCTCTTATATTGTCTTTGCATAATAATATAGAATCTTGGGTTTTAGATTCTGGTGCCTCTTTCCATGCAACCCCAAATAGAGAATATTTTAGTGACTATGTCCATGGAGATTTTGGAATAGTTTATTTAGGGGATGATGAGCCTTGTAAAATTGTTGGCAAAGGAAAAGTGTAGCTGAAAATGCAAAATGACAACACATGGGTGTTGAGAGATGTCATGCATGTTCCCATCCTGAAGAGAAATCTGATTTTTGTAGGAAAGTTGGGGGATGAGGGTTGTACAGTAACTCTCACAACTGAATCTTGGAAGGTTACCAAGGGTGCACTTGTATTAGCCAGAGATAAGAGAGTAGGTACTCTCTATTTATGTAATTGTATTACTGATAATTCTCTTGTATTATCTACTTCAGATATAGATGCAAAGTTGTGGCACCAAAGGCTTGGCCACATGAGTGAGAAGGGAATGACTATTTTTAAGTCAAAAGGTAAGCTTTCAGATTTGAAAAACATAGATCTGAATTTTTGTGAGCATTGTATTTTTGGAAAATAGAAGAGAGTGAGTTTTCTCAAGACTGGGTCAACAAAGAAGAAGCACAAGTTAGAGCTTGTTCACACGGATGTGTGGGAACCAGCTCAGGTTGCTTCTATTGGAGGATCACAGTACTATGTTTCTTTCATAGATGATGCTACAAGAAAGGTATGGGTCTATTATATAAGGAAGAAATTTAATGTTTTTGACACTTTTAAGATTTGGAAAGCTTTAGTTGAAAATGAAATAGGCAGGAGATTGAAGTGCCTTCGATCTGACAATGGTGGTGAGTTCTACAGCTACAAGTTCAACTGGTATTGTTATATGAATGGAATACATAGGCAAAGGACAGTTCCAAGGACACCTCAGCAAAATGGAGTTACTGAAAGGATGAACAAAACAATAATGGAGCGTGCACGGTGTATGAGGTTGCATGTTGGTTTGCCCTTACAATTTTGAGTAGAAGCTGTAGATATTGCAGTTTACCTGATTAACAGAGGACCCTCTACAGCTCTAGATGGTGGAATTCTAGAAGAGGCATGGATAGGTAAAAAGGTAGATCTCTCATTTCTCAGAGTTTTTGGTTCTGAAGCTTTTGTGCACATTGATAAGGAAAATAGAAAGAAGCTAGATGCTAAGTCTATGAGGTGCACATTTATTGGTTATGGCTCTGATGATTTTAGATTCTGGTTTTGGAATCTAGGAAATAACAAAATAATTAGGAGCCATGATGTTGTTTTCAATGAAAAAGTGATGTATAGTGATCAACTCAAGAATCTGAATCAATCTGAGCAGAGCAATGTTGAATTGGATGAGGTGACGATCCAAAATGAGCTCATGGGAAAGAATAATCATAGACAAGAAAACACAAAGACTGACGTCGATCAGGCAAGAACCGATGTCGACAATACAAGAATCAATGTCAGTCAGACAGTGACTGATGTTAGTCAGGAAGGAACTGACGTCGGTCATGTGGAACTGACATCGATCAGTTACAGGCCTAGAGGTGATCAAGGTCGGTCACTGTCAGAGAATTTGGGCAGACAGCGTGTTGTGAATGAGTCTCAGACGCCCATCAAGAGGTCAAAAAGGGTAAGTAAACCTCTAATTTGATATTCCCCTTCATTATTCTATGTATTGCTTACTGATGGTGAAGAACTAGAGAGTTTTGATGAAGCAATACAAGTGGAATCCAAGAATCAGTGGGAGCTAGGCATGAATGAGGAAATTGATTCCTTGAAAGAGAACCAAACATGGGATTTGGTTGAGTTGCCAGTGGGAAAGAAGACACTAAAGAACAGATGGATCTATAGATTGAAGGAAGGTGAGAATGGATAGATGAAATATAAGGCTAGGTTGGTAGTGAAAGGATTTTCACAGAAACTAGGTATTGATTTTGGTGAAATTTTTTCTCCTGTAGTTAAGATGAATTTTATTCGGACTGTATTGTCTTTAGTTGCTATTGAGGATTTGCATCTTGAGTAGCTTGATGTTAAGACAACGTTTCTTCATGGAGATTTGGATGAAGAAATATATATGGATCAGCCGGAAGGATTTGAGGTCAAAGGTAAGGAGAAACTTGTGTGTAGATTGAAGAAAAGCTTGTATGGTCTCAAGTAAGCTCCTAGACAATGGTATTTGAAGTTTGACAGGTTAATGACTGAGCATGGCTATAGTAGATGTCAATCTGACCATTGTGTGTATTTTAAGAGATTGAATAATGGTAGATATATTATTCTATTGTTGTATGTAGATGATATGTTGGTTACAGGATCACACATGCAGGATATCTCTGAGCTTAAGGTGAAATTAGCTCACACATTTTCCATGAAGGATTTGGGAGCAGCAAAGAAAATCTTTGGCATGAGTATCAAGAGAGACAGGAAAAATCACAGGTTGATTTTGTCTCAAGAGGATTATGTGAACAAGGTGTTGAAACGGTTCAATATGCAGGATGCAAAATTGGTAAGCACACCTATGGCTGGACACTTCAAGTTGAGTAAAGAACAGTGTCTTAATTCACATGATGAGGTAGAGTACATGAATAAATTTCCATATGCTTCCACAGTTGGGATCTTAATGTATGAAATGGTATGTACTAGACCAGATATTGCCCAAGTAGTGGGAGTTGTCAATAAGTATATGGCCAATCCAGGGAAGGAGCACTAGAAAGTAGTTCAATGGATTCTCAGATATCTGAGAGGGACAAGCAATAGGCATTTTTGCTATGGAGGTTCAAACACTTCTCTACATGGTTATGTAGATTCGGATATGGCAGGTGACTTGGATGGCAGGAGAAGCACCACAGGATATGTTTTCACTATTGGTGGAATGGTGGTTAGCTGGATTTCAAAGTTGCAGAAGGTTGTTGCCTTGTCTACTACAGAGGTAGAAAACATTGTAGTCACAGAGGCTAGCAAAGAGATGATATGGATGACATGGTTTATGGAAGAGTTGGGAAAGGAGTAAGAGAGTTGCAGATTATACAGTGATAGTCAAAGTGCAATTCATTTGGCTAAGAATTTAGCCTTTCATTTAAGAACCAAACATATACAGCTTAGGTACCACTTCATTAGATAGGTATTGGAGGATGGTGAGTTGAAGCTGGAGAAGATCCATACATATAAGAACCCTGCTGATATGTTAACAAAGCCGATAACAAAGGAGAAGTTGAATCTTCATTCAACTTTTGTTGGTCTTCAAGATTGAGTTTGAAGATGGAGAAGCTAGAAGATGTTGTTGTACAGGTACTGGTGTAGTTATTTATCTCCAAGTGAGAGATTGTTGAGTTTTGGAGTTAAAAGCTTCACCAAATAAGTAAATTGTAGGTTGCTAGAGTTACACAGTCACTAGTGTCAGTCAGGAGTGACCGACATCGGTCAGGGGTCGACTGGGAGCTGTCGGCATCGATTATAGATCAGCTGACGTCGGTCATGTGCAGACAGGTAGGGACCGACATCGATTACTTGTGCATCCAAAAAGTCTATTTTCATGGATGAACAGATTGTTTACATGATTAGATTAACTGTTGGTATTGAGTTTGTGTTTTTATTTTTGGTAGGACTGATTTGAACCCTTGATTAGGAGGTTTATCTGACAGTTGAGAATGCATAGCTCATGATTCCTAATATTATATAATAGGGATAGAACTTCATAGCTTATTGTAGAAGTAGAATACATTTTTGTATATGTGTATCAATCCAGGTTGTTGGAATTGATTGTAATTGACAGAGAGAACTCTTGAGGGAAAGAGATCTGTACATCTGAGAGGTGTGAGAAGAAAGTGTGATTTTCTTCATTGTATTTCCTTCTGGAAGAGTTTAATACAAGTTTTAAGGGTGGTTTCTTGTATCTCTTATTCTTTGCTATTTCTGATTCTAGTTACTTATCATTCTGGTTTAATTCTGTGTTTAGTTGCTTACATAATAGTAATCAAGTTTGTTGGTTGATCCCCAACATGATGTTATGATATCCAATAAAGTTTCATCCATCATGAAATCTTGTTGATCTTTAGTATTCATATCATCAATCTCAATTTTCATGATAAGTCCATAAAAAGGGTGAATAGGATACGTTGCATGATTCATAATAAGAAAAGATAATGGACTCATGCATGTTATTTAGAATCTAATGGTGAAAATAGGCATCTCATATTGGATTTTGTAATAATAGAATTAGAGGAAGGCTTGGGATTGTTCATCAGTAACTTTAGTCATATTAGTGCATTTAGATTTAATCTTTGTTACCCATTTACTTACATAATTGATCCAAATAAGATACATTATCCATATATAATGATGTGAAAAGAGTACCTTCATTACTTGTGTTAACCAATAATGTCCATTCAACATGGTCATGATTAATGTGTATTATTAAGGACTAATCATAAATCAAATTTGAAAATAAAACCCTAAATTTGAAAGTTAAAACCCTATTTAGATTAAACCCTAAGGGAAAACCTAATGTTTTATAATGTTTGATATGTGAATGGGTGTACCAATATGTTTTACCCAAATTTTAATTAATGGGTAAGTTTAATCTAATTAAGATAGAACATTAAAATATAATTTATATATTAAGATATGGAATTCAAGCATAAATATGAATGTAAAAGATTGAGAGTGATTATGTTGATTTGAAAAATGGCATATGCCAAATATATAAAGTATTAAGGAGATCAAGATACTTAGATTTTATAATTTATTTTATGATGATGATTATATTTTGTAAGTAAAATCATGATAAAGTAGGCATATGTTCATTTTATTCTAGAATTTATTCATTATCTGCATTGAAATAGTTTTGTTAATTTGAGTCAGTGGATCACTAGTCAAAATTGACCTATTGGTTGGTAATAGCATGAAAATAATTATGGAAGTGTGAATATATGGTCACCTACATTTGTCTCTACTTGTTCTATGTTTGTGATCCAAAAACCTGATGATGCACACAACTCCATAAATTAGTCTTATTTTTCTTAGAACCCTAGGCGTGATTGTGAGGGATAGAAACCTGCAAAAATGAGGAAAAGTGTAATGGGCTAAGAAAATCTAAATCAAATTTATCTGATTATTAACCACCTCCTATGTATATGATACTCCAAGGAGGGAAATCAAGCCACACAAAGTTCTCCCACCTGGTGTGATTTTCCAATTGTGATCCTTCACTATATGTATGTAACTAATGGAGTGGATTTGATACTTGAGAATGCTTAATTTGACTTGGATTTAGAGTGATTTAGACTTGGTTTGTGACTTATCCTAGTGTTATATTCATAATTTAAGAAGAATAGGGTATATTTTCTTAGTGGACAATAGTGTATATATATATATATATATATATATATATATATATATATATATATATATATATATATATATATATATATATATATATATATATATATATATATATATATATTTATCAGATAAGTTCCAAGTACATTTTGAATGAGACCTTTATTTTTTTATATATGGATCTAATTGAATAATTTGTCATATAATTGACATGCTAGGATGATGGGTTGACCTTAAGGATATATTTGATTTTAAATATATATATATATATATATATATATATATATATATATATATATATATATATATATATATATATATATGAGTTGGTCAATACTAACTAGATCAGGGTAGTATCAACTGGTGATATTAATCAAGTCTATTAGAATTGGCTTGTGAATAGGTGGACTGAATTGAGAGTATTGAGATGTTTATTTAGGATATTTAATAGGTTTGAAATAAATAGTTATTTTATTTTAGGTGTGTAACAGTATAACAAAAGGGTTGACTCTAAGATAGTATGCAAGTGTGAGAGAATGACAAATTAGGACCTTGTTTGAGTGTCCAACTCATTTATGGTAAATGCTTATTAAGCTTGTCATTGTCAAGTATCAAATACCATATTTTAGTATCTAAACATACACACTTAGATGAATATGCATGGGTATATGCACATAGTATATAGAAACATAATTACAAATTTTCATAACATATACATTTGATATACATGTAATAAAATTCAACATATAGGGTCATAAAATTATATATCATTTTATTCAAATTCAAGGGGCATGATATTGGTTCATGCACACATACACAATAAAACATTTTACATTTGAATGGCAAATGGTTGCCATTCCACTTCAAACTTATTAGATATGCAGTCATGATGGGGGCATGAACATTATCCATTCCCTTTCAATCATGCATTATAATATACATTGAAAAAAAATTTAAAAAAAATAAGCAGCTTTCATGATGGGGGCATGAACATTGTTCATTATCTTTCAATCATGCCTTACATTCTACATTGAGAAAAACTACAAAATCAAATTTGCATTCATGATGGGGGAATGAACATTATTCATTTCCTTTCAATCATGTCTTTTGTATACATGGAGTAAACTTGAGTGAAATTATACATTTCAATCTATAATCCATCTATAGTGGTTGATTCATTTTCTTTGAGTGAACCTATAATGATGGTTCTCTCTTTACCTATGTAGTTATTTGGGTCAATAAATTTTGTACATATCCCCACATTCATGAGGGTTGAGGCATGTTGCCTTCCTAATTGAAGAGCCTACATAGTTACATCAATTGGGTCATAATCACCCAAACTCTCCATTTGTTTTAAACAAGGAAGCACACATTTATCTAATGCTTCAATAAGGAAGAATAATTTCCTAAAAGTTATAATGGAAACATGGTTTTCACCAACACACAGGTGTACTCTAACCATTATTATTTTAAAGTTTCAAATTTTCAATTTCAAATTAAACTAGTAAATGTATGGATCATTGAAAACACATGGTCAGATTAACTATTAGTGACCTACATAATTGAAATTTCATACCAAATAAAAAGTGTATTGTAGACACTCAAGTACATTTTATCATTTTAATCTAAAAATTCCATTAATAGAATAAAATTGGGGCATTTATAGATACTAAAGTCTAGTCTTTAATACTTAACAATGAAATCTTGATGCATATTTACCATGCATGACTTGAGCACTCAAATAAGTTCCTAATCCATTATTATCCAACGCTTGCTTGTTATCTTATGATTCAATCCTTCCATTTTATTATTACACAACTACAAGAACCTCCTTGTCCATTTTAAACCTACTAAATATCTTGTATAGACATCTCCAAACTTTAGTTTAGTCTCCATGTACACAACTCATCTATTCTATATTTGGTTAGTATCGCTAGTCAATATTGACCTACTTTGGTTAGTACCAACACATTCCCACCAAGGGTTATTTTATAAAATCAAACATATCCTTAAATGTTAGCCCATTTACCTAGCATTTATGTGGCATGAGAGATTACACAATTGGGCTCAATATAAACAAACCAATATCTCATTCAAAATAGATTTGGCACTTATCTAGAACATATCTATACACTATTACAAATTGAACAAACCTATCATATTATTTTGAACTTAAAAACCTATAACTAAGAGCATCCACAAGCCAAGTCTAAATCACTCTAAATATAAATTAAGGCAATCATTATCAAGTAACAATTCCAAATCCAAATCATCAACTACATACATATAGTGAAGAAGCACAATTACATAATCACACTAGGTGATAGAACTACATGTGGGTTTATTTCCCTTAAAGTATCAGATATGTAGGAAACAATCAATCATCAAATGGGGGTGATTGTAGTTATCTTAACCCATTAGACTTTCCCTATTTTATAGGTTTCTATCTCTAACAAGCACACATAGGGTTTTAAGTAAAAATAAGTTGATTTCTAGATATATGCACACCATTAAGGTTCAAGATCATAAACATATAACAAGAAAATATAGGCACATGTAACCATATTGTCACCATGCCCTAATTCCATGCAAGTTAGTACTGATGAGCAAGTTAATATCACCAACAAGTCAATTTCAATTGGTGATATTGACCTAGATCAATGGAATTAACCTAAAGTAAACAATGAAATAGTTCTAGACCTGAATGAACCATAGGCTTACTTTATCTTGATTTTTACTTCCAAAATTCAATCACATTAAAACACTCAACCATAAAATATAAGTATTCATCCATTTTTTATACTTATTATATTTAACGTATATCACTTATCAAATCAAAAGAATCAATCTCAATCTTATACATTGAAATGTATGTTTGAATGTCATATCTTAATATCTAAAATATATTAAAAAATTATATTTTAAATAAATAAATTTCATCACCTTAGTCAAAATTATGGTAAACCCCCTTCATTGATCAATTGACTACCCAAAAAACATTCATCTTCCTTATAGATATAGGCATTTGGGCATAATGGATCCAAGAAGATCTCTTTAATTACAAAAGGGTAAAATAACACACTTTTTTCATTCTTCAATATTAGAGAATTTGAGCTTAAGGGTTCAATTTGACCAAATGAAACAATGAATATATTTCCAAAGGAAAATTTATTAAGACAAATTTTTGAAGATGGAAAATCAACAATAACACTCAAGTTTAATATTTTCACTATAAGGGCCACTATATAATAAAAACCATTTAAATCCAAATTTTATCTACTTAATATTTACATTAGTTAAAAAAAATACTCTGTAATGCATGGTAAGACAAAATTCAAATTGAAGATGTTTACTGACTCCTCCAATAGGGATTTGCTTTACCGTTTTGGCAAGTCCTTGTCTATTGTGTTGGACTTTGGTTTGGATGGATCTGAACTTCCATTTGAGGAGGATGATTTAGTGTCTTGTAGGGAGATTTTTATAACTACCAACCCCATAGTTTCACATTCTTTTGAGCCATTACCAGATGTTAATGGTTTTCAATGAGGTCTTCTTTTCTAGTGTCTCCCTAAACTTCCTGCCTTCCCTGCTTAGGTTTATTATGTTACTTCTCCTCCTCTAACCATGGATTGTATCTCTTCACAACTTGTTCCTTTTGATACAAGTGGTGGGGCTAAAACATTTATGGTAATAGTTAGTAATCTTAAACCGACATCTATGGTGTTTAGGGCTTCTTCTCTAATAGCCTCCAACTCACCTGTTTCATCTTTTCCTGCTCTTGAGGTGGCTACATTTAGGGTCCCTCCTACTCCTATTCATCCCATCCCAACCAACATTCTAAAGGATGGCCATTCTAATGGGTGACTCAGGCACTTTTTCTTCTATTATTCTCCCCTCTAGTCCTCCTTCTATTACTCTAGATGTTGTTTTGTATGCATTGGTTGGTGGTCTCTTAACTCGTTGGGTGTATGCCAAATGTAATAATGATTTTAACTTGTTCCACCACTACTCAAACATTTACAAATATTAAATTAACTTAGTATATTTAGTTTGTAGTCCCTCCTATAATGGACATGTATTGATTTTGATCCCTATCTTTAGTTTTGAATCCTCTATTGGGTGATGTTCATATTCATGTCACCATGATGGTTCCCGAGTTGGAAATCCCCAACTCTCCTCTTTTGAGATGGAAGCTAAAATTGGTAGTAAATATTTTTTTTTAAATGTGTGGTTTCATTCATATATCCTTTTTCTCTTTTATCTTTGGCCTCTAAGGCATGGTGATCCATCACTCCACCTTATTTCTCCTTGATGCATGATGGCTTCTTCCTTGTGGAATTTCAAATCCTATATGATAGGGATTTTATTTGGAACTATGGTTCATGGTTCTAAAAAAGCTTAGGTTTTTTATTTTGACCTTGGAATAACTTTTTATTATCAGATCATATTCAACTCACCATTATCTTGATGTGTCTAGCCTTCATTTTCTCCCTCTAGTGATGGGGAATGAGAGTTTCATTAAACTCTTGGTGGAAAAAGTTTAGTCATTAGTTAAAATTGATGAATCATCTTGGGACTTTAATTTTGTCTATGTTTGTGTCTAAATTTATCTCTCCAATCCAATCTCATTTTAAATCAATATGCTCTCATGATGTGGTTCTTAGACTCAACATCTCAACTATGAAGGCCTTCCTTTCCATTACTTTCATTGACACCTTCTTGGTTATCACATTCTTAGGTGTTCCTCTAAGTCTCGTCAGTGTCCTTATAAAGTTAGGAAAAGGAAAGAAGGGGTTATCAACTAGAATTTCAATTGGTATAATCAGTAAAAATTATACCACTCCCCTTTCTCTCACCTTAGTTCTCTTACAAAGAAGGATGACGTTGATGGATGTCCTAGGGTTATGCCCCCTACCTCCCCTCCTTTTTCCCCTCCTCCCTACCCAATCCCCTCTCCATTTTATAATATACTTTAAATGATGCTCTAATCTCTTGGTCAACCCCTACTCAAGGGGGTGCTTCTTGGGCCTTCCCTCCCATGCCTTTTAAACATCATGTGGATGTAGGTGTCTCCTCAAAGAAAAAAGGGTACAAATCAAAGGTGGATTTGTTGATGGTAGGAAGTAGGTTATCTTATCAATAATGGCTCTGAATGGACCATGTAAGATCTCCTTTCTAGGCATGGTAGATGTGTAGTATCAGCATGTGGTTAAGCCATCCAGGGTGTGCAGTTGGCATGTCATGATTTTGGGGCTGGGGATTGTTTTTCCCCCATTTTGGGGATTTTTTGGTTGGTTCCTATATGAAATAAATTTAGATGTGTAAAGAAAGTAAACTAATCTAAGATAAGCTAAATTAAAACTATGGTAGAGCAATAAATAAAGAAAAAATCAATCACAAACTTTATGCTTTGAATGCAAAAGCTTTCTCCATTATGATATACATTCAATTTGATCTTTTAAAATATGTGGTGCTCAATCCTCCAATGAAAAAGAGAATGAGAAACATTTTGGTGCAAAAATAAGTCTTTGATTCACATTGATTTGCTTGTGTGTAGATCTTTGATTTCTTGATTGTGATTATGATCTCTACATTTTGTGATGTGATAGGATCCTTGAAAATGGAGATTTGTAAGTTTATTTATAGATGTCTGGAGAAAGATCCAATGGTGGAGGATGATTTAGATTTTTTTAATGATCTAAATGATCAAAAATGGCTAATGATTTCTCACCCATTAGGATGAAGACCATTTCAAAAAGGTTGAGAAAAGCATGGGGTTAGTTAGTTGATTCAGCAAGACTAAGTCAATTTGATTGAAAAATTAGGGGATGAGTCATAAGACATTGAGAATTTTGTGGATTTGATTGGGATGAGGGGGAAAAGGTGGGATATGTTTGGATAAGGTGTAAAATTTAAATTTTTATTATTTAAAAATAAGTATTTAAGTGTGTATAATTAATTAATTTGACTTATTCAATTATTTGAATTTGGGAGGAAATGTGACTTATTAATTTAAGAAGAATTATTAAATAGATTTAGGTTTATTTCGACACTAAATGAAATTTAGGTGTCTACATTTTCCTCTCTTTAAAATAGTGTTGTGAAGCAATACTATTTAAAACAATTAGTATAATAAGTAGAGTGTTGATTAAGACTAAAAAATTTGCCTCAAATGAATGAAAATGAGTGTGATGATGCCCCCTCAAGGGTTTGTGCAAGAAAATGGACAAATGCTTGAAACTGATAAAAAGACGAAATGGTCAAATGATGTGGACAAATGATAAATCAAGTTAAGTCAAAATTGATTTCAAATTTATAATATTTTTGTTGCATAAAAAGGTTTGCTCCTAGTGAATTAAAACTAGAGTATGGATTTGAAAAATAATAGTTTAACCATTCAGAGATTGCACACTTATTGTTATTTCTAATGATGCAGGGGTAAATTTAGTGGCTGTGGGAATGATATATCCTTGTAATAATAAAATATGGATCTATAAATATTTTAATAACCTAAAAAAACTAAAAAAACTCAATATATTAATATGGTATTCCTTTTATGGAAGGAATCACTTCGAATCGCTTGCCACTTTTAGGTGGATACCTCTTTAAGAGCAATTCTTAATTATAATTTTTCTTCTTTGATGCCTTAAACTATCATATGCCTCTTTATCTATACTAGTTCTCATATACACAACTCCTTACTCTTATGCATGTGTTACTAAACCACTATTCACTATGCTATTATACCTCTATCTAGGTACATTGCATTCCATCCCCATTAAAAATGTTTCACCCTCAAAACATGGTAAGAATTATTTAATAAAATAGGATGATGACCAAATGGAGGCTAAACCATGCATTCATTTAGACTTTCACTTCTTCTTTTGGGACTAGGATGTGAACATGTACAACAATAATGTCAACTCAAACACTACAACATGAGAGTGAAGTGCATAGAGATCAATGGATGGAGTAACCTCAGCTTGAAACATAAGGTTAGAGTTAATCACTAAAATTTGAATCTTGATAATTAACACCTCAAAGTTAGAATAAGGGTGCATAAAATGTGTTTCTTGGTAAGCCAACATGTCATCCCCCTTATCATTTTTCTCTAAGGAATTTGAAGACTCAGTTTCCTTCTTGGGCTCTGTGATTGTTGGCTTAGGCTCATTAGGGGCCTGATCGAGTATGGTGATTTCCCAAATGGGCTCATCTAAAACCTGTAGAGGTGCATCCAAAAAGGGATCATTGTCTGGTTTGTTGATGGCCTAAAAAAGGTGGTGTTGTGAAAGGATGCAAAAATAAATGTATCTCACCATGATAATAGCATATGCGGTCTTCTGTGAGTAAAGCTAAGCCTCATGATTATATCAAAGATTAAGGTTGGAAGATTATAACCTCTAATTTAATCTCATCTTGAAGCCTATTAATGAAGCATCTTCGATAGAAATCATCAGATAGGTCATCAAGTGGATTAACAAGTTTGTCAAACTCTATCTAATATTCTCTAACTATGTTAGTTTGACGAAGTTGCATCAATGATATAGATAAACTATGAAGGCCCACGATTAATATTAATTGGATCTTATATTCAACTGAAAATGCATCCTTACACAAAGAATTCCAATGACCTCTTCTTTTTTATTTAATTTGTTTTAAAATAGAGGCAATCACTAAAACTAAGATAATTTTTACAATAACCAATGAAATTTAAAACTTGGAAATATTCTATAAATTTGAGACAAAGGCACATAAAATCCAAAAAAAATTGGCATGATTTGTTACTATGTGAGAGAAGTATGCAAAGGAATATTTAGGTGGTTTTAAAAAAATAAAAATCTACACTTTTAATTGGTAGATTTCGACTTCATATATCCAACTAGCTCTTCAAAACCTACACTTTGACAAATATAATTTCCCAATATAGCCACAATAATACCTCTCTCAACTCTACAAAATAATACCACTCAAAAATATCACTATAAAATCTCCTACACAATTGTGAGATCACTCCTATATACAACCCTCCTATAACTCTCCAAATCGGTATTTCTACCCAATAACTTATATATTGATAAATAAGTTGATTACATACACAATATTCCTTTTATGTAAAGAAGAATTATGTATCATGGGCCTCTTTGAGGGGGCAATCTTCTATTAGATAAAGCTCTAATTACAAATGACTTCTTGGATCCTTTACAATATCTTATGCCCTTTTATTTATAGTAGATCTTATCTACCCAACTTCTTATTCTTATGCATGTGGTATTAAACTACTTATTCCCTATTCTATTGGTTACTATACTATTATACCCCTCTCTAGGTATATTACATTTCATCCCCTTTAAATATATTTTGCCCTCAAAATATGATAGAAATTAAGAAATAGGAGGAAGACCAAATGAAGGTCAAACCATACATATAAAAATAGGTTGAAGACCAAATAGAGACATGTCCCTGTGTCCTTTTCCACTTCAAATTCTATCACTTATGTTTGAATATGAACATGTACATAAACAGGGTGAACATGAGCACTATAACTGAAGCTTAAAGTGTAATTTGAACCATGATGATCATATTCTCAAAGTGAGAGAAAGGGTGCTCAAAATAGTTAGCCTAATGAATGAATTAAGGATACATGCCATCCCACTTAGCATTGTTCTTTACACACATTGGTTCTGGATTGGGCACTGCTACAAGTATGCATAGTGATTGTTGTAGGTGAAGCTAAAGGCTTGGAAGCTTTGGTTACCAACTCAAATGCTTTTATTTCCATCTTGGACTCTTCAGGTGTTATTGCTAGGGCCTGTTAGGGTATATCTGGTGCCAACTCAGATGTTTTTTATTCCGTCTTGGGTTATTTAGGTGTTGGTATTTTCTACTCAGGATCTATTGGTGTTGGTATAAGTGTAATCAAATGGGACTCAATGGCCTCCATAGAGAGACATTTGATGGCTATAAGAGATGGTGTTGTGCTGGGATTATGGAAAGAAGATGCCATGAAGAGTTCCCAATTGATACAATCTTCAATGAACTTGGAGAAACCTTGTACTTCCATCATAGATTGAGGTTCCACATTTGAACTTTTGTTCAAATATCATCTTGAAGTTCGTTGATGAAATAATGTTGAAAGAATTCATCAAATATGCCTACGGTTTGATTAGTAATGTGTTTAAATGTTCCTTGATATTCTTGAACCATGTTAGTTTGATGAAGTGTAATCAATGCTCTAGATAAAATATAAAGGTCCATGACAACTAAAATATGGATTCAATAATTAGATATATGCACACTCTCTCTTTCTCTATGTTTTTGTTTTTTACAATTTAGGAATTCATTAAAACTATGAGAAATTTTAAAATACTAAATGAAAATCAAAACTGTAAATTGTTTTAGAAAGATGGAAATGAGGTGCACAAAACCTAGAAATGGTTTGATGTGATTCATTACAGTATAAGATCAGCTTAACAAATATCAGTCAAGTTTGTTTAGGACAAAAAATGTAGATCTGCACTTGAAACTGCAAGGAAATAGCAGATTCAGCTAATTTTTGAAAGCTCATAATATGTCATGAAGAATATAAACTTGCTCTATGAAGCTCCAAAATGTGTCTGTAATAAAAAAATCTCCAAAATACCTCTACTTTTACAACAACTGCCACTCCCAAAACTAACTTTCTAAAAAAATATTCTCTCCAACTCAAATTTTATCCACTTTCTGATCACCAAGTTCCCATTAAGGTAAGATGAGAGCATACAATGAACAAAAATAAACACTCTTAATTACATAAACTCTTACTAAAAAAATATATGAAAATGACTGAAAAGAGCTATGATACTAGATGTTAAGAACCTAAAACTATTAATACACAAATAACTAAAAATACTCAATATATTAATATGGTATTCCTTTTATAGAAGGAATCACTTTGAATTGCTTCCCACTTCAAGGGGGATACCTCCTTAAGAGCAATGCTCAATTATAATTCTTCTTCTTTGATACCTTACACTATCATATGTCTCTTTATTTATACTAGATCTCATCTACACAACTCCTTACTCTTATGCATGTGGTACCAAACCACTAGTCACTATTTTATTAGCTATTCTACTATTATACCTCTATCTAGGTACATTACAAAATAATATATATATATATATATATAAATAAAATATATATATTAAATGTATAAATGATGATGTTAATTTTATGTTGAAAGATTGTTGTAAGATTTTGAATATAAATTTATAATAAATTCAGTTAATGTTTTTGGAAATTTGAAAAAAGGGATGAAGAATGAGTATTATAGAGGGATGGAAATGAGAAAACTATCATCAATAATATAGATACTTGTTTCAATACTAATGTTTACAAAATTGTAGAGGGTACATGCAAAACTATTTACCCTCATTTGTTAAATGATAGAGATGATATTGGAAAAAGTACACTTCCCACTTTATATACTGCACGTTTAGATTGTGTTCAAACTCAGGGGTCTCAAGAGTGGATATGGGAATGATATATCTCAACAATGGTAAGCCATAGTCCAAAAATAAAAAATATAGATTGTCCGATTTTTGATAAAGATTTACAAAATTGATATTTGCAAGCATTTGATAAGGAGATATAACACTTTGATTAAAATATAGTAGAAAATGTGGATGAAATGGCTTGAATGGATGGTGGTGGTTAAACTAACCCTAGAGATCTCATGTCTCTAAGTGTTGCCTACATAATCCACCTTACATAAAGTCTATATGGGGATATTAGGCTAGATGTAGTTCTCCCAATGCGGGAAGAGAAGTGATGATGTAATGTAAGATTGACCCATGGATGTTATTAACATAATTAAGTTAATTATTACACATTGTGATTGGATGATGGATTGATTTGTCCCCAAGCAATGATATATGTTAGGAGCATATTGGGAATTGATATATCCCAAGATAAACTGCACACTTTAAGGTGAAACTACATCAAGCAATGTATTCATCCTCATTCATCAATCAATCAAAATACAAACTTGAATGGTTATTCAAGTTTACCAATCAACCAATCCAACCCAAAAATCAATCAATTAATTTAAAAATTGAATACTCATTCATGTTTACTCATAAATCAAATGCCACCAATCAAAAATCAAAATACATTCATAGCTCCATTTACTTCCAACCCTAGCATCAATCAAACCTTTGGTTCACCTTCATCATCACTTTTAAATATTTAAATGAACCAAAACCCATCTACAAATCAAAACCCAATTCAATCAAATATAAATATCCTACATCCAAATCAATCTTTCAACTCCTACACCCATCAAAAGCAACCTTTCCACATTCATCAAAATCAACCATTTATTTCTACATTCAACCGATTCCCAAACTTGAACCAAACTACATCAAATTCAAATTTGTTCACAAACCCAATATATTAAAGTCCATCAACCTTCACAAATCCACCAAATTTGAATACTATCACCTTCAACACAAATTCAATAAATTCATCCTTCCAATATCAAGCTACCTCTCTAGATTACTTCATTACTAAGAAATCCAAAAACATTCCACATCAACATCATCCTATCATTAGTGACCCTATTTTCCAAAATCAATCAAGTCTCCCATCCACTAGTTATAGTCTTAATTCTAACATCCCCTATCACACTAACAAAGGGAATTCAATTTTATCACCCCTACCATCTAATATCACTCTACCTCCAAAGTTACAAAACTCCCAACCTATCAAAAACATTACCGTGCTTATTAAAAAAAAATCACTACTTTAGGGGAACCTTATGATGTATTCTTTCAAAAATTGGTCACTGCAAACTTAGTCATATTTCCAAACACCAAATACTTTGAGCCAAATGTCCCAAAACCTGAGTGTATAGACCTAAGGAATATTGTGATTATCACAAAATTTAAGGTCATTCTATAAACCATTGTATGAGACTAAAGAATTATATTCAAGATTGGATTAACAAAGGGTACATCAAGGTAGAGCCAAGTGTATCCACGTCTGAAAATCATAGCTTGGGGATATACCAATATGTCTTTCCTAAGCCTAATCAAGCCACACCACTTCCAAGTCAAGGTCATAACCTTCCTTCTATTTCAAAAAATCCCATTTTTAACACATCTATTTTCAACTAATCTATAGTCGATCAACCTACATTTGACAACCATGGTTTACCATCCATTTTTAATGAATATCCCATATTTATTGAAGAGCCTATCTTCAATCAAAAAATGATCTTTCATCAAGATCCCATTTTTGACAAAGATCCCATTTCTGACCAAGATCCTATCTTGGACAAAACCTCCTTCAACCAACAGAGCCTATCACTCATCATCCATTTCCCTAGAAGTAGATTAGCTTATCCTTCGGCTTATCCCTCAATTGTTAAGCTCTTAGCCTCTCTCTTGGCTACAATTGTTTAGTTTTGTTTTTATTTACAATTTTTCAACTTTTCAACTTTTGTCTTTATTTATTTTTCATTGTTGTGTTGTTTGTTTTCTATCCCCAACCATTCACATGGTTATTTTTATCTCTTTATTTATCCTTAGCCATTAAGTTGGTTATTTCATCCCATTTTTATCTCCAACCATCCTGATGGTTATTTTCTTTTATTTTATCCAATGGATTCACTTTATAAAGTTACTCTTTGTTTCATTATGTGTGTCAATCTTGTTTCCAATTCTTACAATAAAACATTGTTCCTTTGTTAAAATCATTTAGATTACATTTATTTGCATTAACATTTTGTGTGTGTTTCAATCACTTAGCTTAATATTTTGTTTTGACATTTTATTTTCATTATTGTTTTTTATATGTTTATCAATATTATTTTATGAAATGCATTTATAGTATGGTTATGACTATATCATAATGCACTTTGTTAAAACATAATTTATTCTTTCCTTTTGTTCAAATGATTAAAACAACAACATTTATCATGATTATTCAATATCATTGGTGGTACTATGTTTTATGTTAAATTAAAAATTATGTTGCTAAAAAAACTCAAAATAATGTTGAAAATCCAACGCATAAAATGAAAACAAAATATATGCATCAATATCACATTCTACATCCATACACATTATCCAATCATATGTAAGTCATACATCCATAATAATTATGCTGAAAGAATTAACACATGCTAGCGTAAATCAAAATGCAGGAAATATAATCAATGTTACCATCTATACATACATTTTTCAATCATATATCCATCAAATCCATGTAAACCAATAAGTAGCCCATCAATATCCAAATTCCATAGTACAAAAACTCAAAAAAATCATCATGAATATATATATATATATATATATATATATATATATATATGTATACACATTAAAAAGTACATCTCAACATATGTATACATAGATGAAATCCATCCATCAACATATCCCTTGTATCTATGTCTCATCCTGCAGATAGAGTATCTAGTCTCGAGAATAGCTCTCCATGTCATGGTGTGCCTCGTAAAGGACCCATCGCATGTGGTACCTATCCCACTAACCTCTCTAGCTCTGTTGGTTGAATGGATCTAGTAGACATTGATCATCTTATAAATTACTCTCTGAATGATGTTTCCATCTAGTCTCATGGCATAGCCCCCTCATGTAAGATCCTATAGTATGTAGCCTACTCCATAGCATGCATCACCCTATCCAAAGTAGCTACATGTCCTTATTTGGCTAATATTACTCTAGCCTTTGTAAGCTCAGTTTGATTTGTGTCCCTTTCCTATCTATAGAGTTGTGTGAGCACTATAATCTGACATTTGCATCTTTGCATCATGAGTAATCAAGCCTATAACTATGACCTCCCCATCCATCTCATCACTAATACCCTATAACCTGTCCACCTCATACTATAATTGTCTGATCTTCATAGTCTGATCCCCTCTCCCATCTACTACACCCTATAATCTAGATACCTCTTGATGCAATCCATCTATCTCTCTATCATCAGCCCTAATCTCATCTCAGATTCTGTCGATAAGTGCATATTCCTTTCAAGATCTTGAAGCATGTGAAGAACCATCCACATCCTCTCTATCTGCCTATGTGACCTATGTTGATCTCATGGTAGTATCTTGTACTAGATCATAACCCTTACTCTCCACCTCTACCAATGGAGTATCTCCTCTAACCCTCTACTCTATATCAACATCCATCTCAACCCTTGCCTTGCACAAAATCTCAATATCCTCCACATCTATGATCTGCACATCATGTAGCTAACTAGCCTCCCAAAATTTCCTTTGCTTTGTAATCATTCTCATGATCACCCTCTATCCCCTATAAAAACCCTCCTAATTTGGGCTCCTAAACCTGTATCTTGTGGTTGTCTACTCAAACTAGCCACCAACCTATGCCTCTAGGTCTATGGTGGTGTATATGGCATCATCAATCTCAATTGCCTCTATCGATCCCACTAATTTGCATACCCATGAACCACTCCAGCATCAATGACATCTCTCCTATCACTCCATCTAATAGTATGTAACTATGTTCATATATGGTTAATGATGGCTAGATCAATCATCATACCCCATTGTGGTCTCTCTCTCACAAAGCATGCAAATATGTGTGGTCCAATTGGTATATGCTGCCTCACACTAAACTATCTCATCACCTTGTCTAGGTGATATCTCTTTATAATATAACCATGTCCCCTGATGATGTAACAAGGATTAATCATGTATTCCATGTGCAAATCCTCATGTGGCCACTGAAACACAATCTCCCTATAAGGTCTTCAAGTGATTTGTTCATCACCTACCTCATCTATCACCCTCCTATAAAAGTCTAGATCTCCTAAATGTGGTCTTCATATCCCAATAATCACATGACATCCATATGCCATGGCTCATCCTCTAACCATGTGCTTAGATGCCCAACTAGCCTCTCAATCGTAATGTGGTCCTAGCACCAAACCTGTAGTAATGTAAATGGCCCTATCTCTATCTGACCTAAATACACAAAATGATGTAGATCATGGTATAAGTGTGATACAATGCATGGACCCCATGAGAATCTCTCTCCCATCTCCATCATGTCTCCAATCACATCTAATAGGCCAATATGACATAGTCTCCCACTCTTGTCAGGAAGAAAAATGCCACTAACAACAGCCATGAGATGATAGTCAGATAATCCATATCTAAATCAGTATAATAGTCTACATCGATCCCATTGGACATGCCATAAATATATGAATTCAATTTACACATGCAAATAAAGTAAACTAATCTAATCTAAGATAAATTCAAACTATGGTAGAGCAACAAATAAAGAAAACAACAATCACAAACTTTATGTTTTGAATGCACAAGCTTTATCCATTGTGATATACATTTGATTTTATCTTTTAAAATATATGGTGCTCACTCCTCCAATGCAATACAGAATGAGCAACATTTTGGTGTAAAAATAAGTCTTTGATTCACCTTGATTCATTTTGATTCGCTTGTGTGTAGATCTCTAATTCCCTAATTATAATTGTGATCTCTAGATTTTATGATGTGATAGGATCATTGAAAATGGAGATTTACAAGTTTATTTATAGATGTTTACAGAAGGATCTAATGGTGGAGGATGATTTGTATTTTTTAAATTATCCAAATGATCAACGATGGCTAATGAGTCCTCACTTATGAGGATGAAGACCATTTCAAAATGGTTGGGAAAAGCATGGGGTTGGTTAGTTGACTCAACAAGACTACGTCAATTTGCTTGACAACTCAAGGGATGAGTCATAAGAGGTTGAGAATTTTGTGGATTTGGTTGGGATGAGGGGAAAAAAGGTGGGATATGTTTGGATGAGGTGTAAAATCTAAATTTTTATTATTTAAAAGTAAGGATTTAAGTGTGCATAATTGACTAAATTAACTTATTTAATTATTTGAATTTGGGAAGAAATATGATTTATTTATTGAAGAAGAATTATTAAATATATTTAGGTGCATTTTGACACTAAATAAAATTTAGGTGCCTACAATTCCCATTGGCTTTTTATCTATGGGGTCTATGCTGAAGATTGGTTGAACTCTCATTGTTTCAGCTTCTTTTCTCTTCGTTGCTTATCCATTTATTATTTGGTGGTTTCTTCGCTATTTTTTTCTTCTCTTTTTTGGAGTGCTCTCCTTTGGAAGGTGGTGGCCTTTGATATCACCATTTTATCCCGCTAATCATCTTCTTGTTGTTGCAAGGACTGGGCAACTAGTTATGTCCCATGCTAGTTCATAGCTCCGATAAAAAATGTTCACCTTATATAATAAAAAAAACATAGGCTATATAAGTTTGTGATGATGCTCAATCCATATTAAATGTTGTTTAATTATTGTTACTCATTTTTCTTAAATATTTTGCTAGTCTCTTTCACATTACAAGTGACAAAATTGTATTAAATATTCATTAACTTACTAGTTATGATATATAAGGTTCAAACCCACTCTGTTTAGTTATCTCCTTTTAGGATATGATGAACCATGGGACTTCCATTATATAAGGTTCAAACCCAGTTTACATAGTTATCTCCTTTGATGATAAGATGAATCATGGGACTTCCACTATATACTGAATAAAACGAAGGTATCTTATTATAATTCATTTATATATAGTTTAATATTTATTATTTTTCGCTATAGACATCTAAAATTGGACACTTCGCGTTGATTTTAACTATCTTATTAATCCATGGTAACACCGTCGTAAATCATCTAATCTATCTTCTATTTGCGCTAACATCCTCCCCCACTTGATCAATTAATTGTTTCTTCTATTATCACATTCATTCCCACAAAGTTTACATCTCATCTTATTAGTTAATTTCTCTCAATTAATTAGCTAATCTATCCCTAATAGAAAAAATTATGGAATGCACATTTCCTATTTTTCTTAATTCAATCAGTGATATTTTTCCCACATTCTCCTATAAATGGATTTTATATTCATTTCTAATCCCAATGCAATCGCCTTTTCAACAAGGCATGTCATAAGCCCATGCCTCATCAATTCCTCCTCTTACACACTTCATCTTTCTTGCACACTCTACCTCTCGCATTTATGGGCGAAAGAGGACTAATCCTCAACCATAGATCGTGCTCCAAGATCAATGGTTCACGTCAGTACGAAAAAGTTATAAATAGAGGGTTCCCCCTTCATTCTTAGCAAGTCTTGATAACACAATGAAGTGCTGCCCTTTTGAAGAGCCACTCATACATCAAACCCATCACTTATCAATCCAAATTCTTCATTTAACAAAGGGAGATGTTTGTTTGATCACGTAAATCCATAAAGAAGCTTGCAACTACATCCATACATCGAAGTACATCACGATTTATGGAAAGAGAATTGTAAGAAAGTATAACAATTATGTTTGTTTTATCTTTTGAATTGTATTTTTCTTAGTCTTGCTTAATCCGAGGACACATGCTTAGGTTAGAGGTAACATTTCAATTTGAGTTTTGATTTCTACTAAAAAAGCTAACCTTTGCCTCATGATGTTACATCCACTCACCCATGTCTACACAAGAAATATGTTTTATAGTTCTAAGATTTGTCATTTTTAGTCCCAACGATCCATAGTAGTGGTATCTTTTATATGTTTTAATTTTAAGTGCACACTTATGCAAACTACTTTGTGGCTAAATAGTGTCATGACCTTCAAGTGGGGTAAAATGTGGTCCTAAGATAGCCTCATGGCCTTTATTTTATGTTAGTTTTGCACATTTTTCTATGTATATCTAATGTGGTCCAAAACGCATAATATTGGTATTATGGTTGACTTTCAAACCTTAAACCCCCATCTTTAGCTTCCCAAGGCAACGCTCATTCTATCATTTATGCCTATGATCTTCCTATTTGGACCATATAGTCTTGTCATCATGTCATGAATGCCCTGTACAATCATGGTAGCCTTTTCTCTCCCCTCTTTTAAATGGATGGGCCTATTTACCCCTTTAATTTATTTCTGATACAAGCCATTCGAATTTGATACACACACCAATATTGTTAAATATGAATTTAAAGTCACATATAAATAAACGAGTGTTGTATTGATTTACACACAAATAATGTCGATTAAATATCTAGCATGGAACATACTCTTGTTATGTTTGAGACATGTATGTGTTTACAAGGTTCCCAATGATTTTATTGTTTTATTACATGGGTTTGATTACAAGAGAGCTAGTAAGTGGATACTAGCCACCTAAACCCTAATACAATCCTCCAATCCATTTTCCTTAATAATTTGGGTCAAAGAGTCTAAGAGTGTAGGTACACATGAGTTGTATCGTACACACTGAGGACATGAAAGTAAAGTGTCGACCTAAGCAAGTAAACCTAGAAAATTAGATTGGGATTGTGAACATTTTATCACGGTTGGAAATGTTGGGTCCTAAAAATCTTCTTTAATCTAATCATGGTAGCTTTCTCTAATTAGATCAAAAAATTTGGGAGACAATCTTCACAACTTCAATTAGATAATTTTAGGTAGAATTTTTTGTACAAGACTTCTATAACATTTTACATTAAAACATCTCATTTATATCTTTGTATTTATTATGCAACTCACCACCACCACCACCACCACCACCATGCTTAATTAAATGTATTATAATTAGATTTTGGTATTTTGTTTTTATTTTTTCCACCATAAAAGACCGCCAAACAGGCGGAAAAATAGGCCGTCTCAGCGGTTTCCATCAACCGCAGTAGATAAGAGTACGAATATGACCCTGCCTTTCAAACCCAAAATTGTAGAATGATTTTGTAAATCATAATCTAATAAGTTAAAATATCCTTTATAAATCACAAGCTCCGGTTATCAGTTGATAGCAAACCATGTCTGGGGAATCCTCCTCCGCTATGTCTTCTTTGAAACTTGATGAAACAGCAGAGACAGAGACAGAGAGAGGAGAAGATTTAGACATTGTAATTGCAGGTGGGGGTTTGGCAGGCTTGGCTCTTGCACTTGCCCTGCAAGAGAGAAATATAGAAGCCTATGTGTTCGAAACCCACCCATATTTTAAATCAGATACAGCCACTGCAATCGGCATTGGTCCTAATGGGGTCACTGCTCTTGAAGGAATTAAGCCCGGTTTAAGCTCCATCATTGCCCAGGCAGGCATTTATACAACTTCAATCAGGTTCAATCGGGTAAGAGACGGGAAGGAAGATCCACCTAGGGTAACAAACATGACCCCAAAAGAATATGTTACCGTTGGGTGGAAATCCGTGCAAGAAATCTTAGCAAGTCTAGTTAATAACAACAGAATTGTGTTCGCTCACAAGCTCATAGGTTACCGTCCTTGCAAGGTCTGAATCTCTGTATTTGTGGCTGTTATTATACCTTCACAGTTTACTTCACAAAATTGTCTGATAAGATATTGTATACTACTGGCTGCATTTACAGGGCGGGGTTGAGGCCTATTTTAGATGTGGAAATGACTTGGATAGAATTAAAGTAGTTGGGACTAAGCTTTTGATTGGGGCAGATGGAATATGGTCTGCTGTAAGAAAGCAGATGGTAGGGGATTCTCCAAGGTACCTCAACATGGTGGACTGGAATGCACTGCTTTACAACCCAGACCTCAAGTAAGTACTAGAATTAATTATGATTGTGTGTTACAGTCCCTTTGTTGAGGTTAATTGTTTAATTTGTTACGCAAAACAAGGATAGTAGATTTGCAAAATTATAATTTTACCTTTGAGGTTAATTCTTTAATTTGTTACGCAAAACAATGATAGTAGATTTGCAAAATTATAATTTTACCTTCTAACAATGAAAAATTGAATGAATGAAAGATTTTAATAATGTCTGCAAGACCGAGCAGGCTATGGGACCAAAGGCTGTAACAAAGCTGTTCTTGTGCTAACACTATCTCCTGACACAACGGATATCCTATTAATCATGCAAATTGATGCTAACTCTTCCACTATGGATCTTGATTAGAAAACTTGTTGTTCTATTTAATTTTTCTGCTTCAAACAATTCATCTAAGTTATCAACCCTGAGGCTATCTTTGTACTTGATGTGGATGTCATTATAGGCTGCACATTGCATAATAAAGAAATAATTTTTTTAGCATGCATCATTTAAGACTTAAACCTATCATTTGTGGCTGTGGTGCTCTTAGCATTGAGTTACTTGCCTTTATGGTTCAAAGTGTAGTTTGTTTCCAACATCTCGTGAAGCCACAAGCCACACTTTTCTGCTCAGATCTTCCATTTTAGCTCTAAAAATTTTCCTGGATCATTTAAGACTCAAACTTAGGACCCCCCATTTGTTACAGGAGTGCTCGTCATCCCTTCACGGTCAAAGTGTGGATGGTTTGCAATGCTCCCTGTCTCGCATCCCACCCTCAAGTCAGACTTCTTTAGTTGCAAGTTCTCCTAGTTTACCTCTAATACAATGTTGAACTTATACCTAATAGGTCTGGCTTAAACCTAGGACCTCCCATTTACTGCTAGGGTGCTCTGTCACTGAACTACTTGTTCTTTACAGTCAACAGTCTGAATTGTTCTTCAAATGCATCCAAATTTAACGACACTGCTAATGTAACTTTCTAACTGCTTGAAGATAATTGGTCATAGAGTGAACTATATATCATACACAGTAGTGACTTGGATTCTATCGTCTTCCATCTAGTTATCTCAGAGAATAGGACATGCAAGCATATCCTACATTGACAAATTAATTAGATGCGTATCTCAGTTAGTTCTCTACCCCATCGTTTGGTCTTATGGTTATTGATTTTGGTATCGGTACTAAAAGCTTAAAATTTTAAATAGTGATTCTCCTCCATTAAAAGAAAAAAGTTATGAAAGTTCTATCTTGCAAGTTGCTTTTAGCTTAAGGTTAGACAAAAATATGCCCTTATTTGAACATAAAAAATCTGGGAATTAGCAGATTTTATAATGGCATTAAGGAAGGAGAAGTTGCTGTCAAAGCAGAGGAGAATATGCAGGTCTTCAGCATTATAGCTCATGCAGGTTCAAATTTGGCTTTTGATTTGTGCATTGTAAATCAAAATTCATCATAAATTGTCCTCATTACCAAAGTACTTTTCCAAATAAGCAAGTCACCAATTTGTTGCATTAGACCTCCCTTGTTGAAGCCCACAACGGTATTTTTTTCTTCTTTATATTATATTTGCTCAAATTTTATAATCCTAATTTTTGATGTCACGACTTAAGTTTAGTAGTAAACTTGAACTTACAATCCATCCACACCTGAAAAATTTTAGGTTTTCGTAGACGAACATAGCTAAGTAAATTTCTGATTTGCACAATAATTGCAGGGGATTACACACTCTGGATTCTTCGTAAGAAAGATGAATTTGGTGATTTGGCGAACTCATTGGTAGGGGGAAGAGGAGGCCTCGGTATCCCTGGTTCTAAAGCTCGTGCTCTTCAACAACTGGATGGCCTTCAAGGATGGGATACTCTTCGAAAAGTTATTGATGTAACCAGTGAGGACATTATATCAGAAAGAAAGATTATGGACAGGTTGCCCCTAGATAAGTGGAGTGATGCAGATGGTCATATCCTACTCATTGGTGATGGTATTTACTATTTGCCTTCTGACTTTGGTATAAATTTTAATCAAATTTTCTATATGATTAATAGTCCTAGTAATGTTTGTTTCTTTCAATGTGAACCCTGAATTAGTCCTTTAACCGATGCTTCACATTGAAAGAAGCAATCATAATTATCACCATGATTATAATCATAGCAGTTAAACATTTTGAAAAAAAAACATGTTTCAATTCATTTTTTTAACAATGGATTAAACTGTATCGAAATCATTTCATATGATTCATACAGTATGACATGATTTTGATATAATTTGATCCTCTATTTAAAAAAAATAAAAAAATTGAAACATGTTTTTGAAAAGATGTTTAACTACTGCCGTTTGGTACTTGATGTTTTCAAGTAGTTTAAACCTTTCACAAATCAAAGTTTAAACCTTTCACAAATCAAACTTGGTGGGCTCACATAAAGCCAAACTTCTCACAAGTGAACCACATTGAGACCCCTCCACAAATTTCATCCGTCACTAAACATTTTTGTATTACATATACAGCTGGAGAAACGGGTTGTTTAATAGTTTTGTGATGGTGGAAATATTCAGCTGCACATGCTCAGTATGTTGGTCCTGGACAAGGCGCCAGAACTGCGTTTGAAGATGCCCATCAACTCTCTCTTCTGCTTCAAATTGCAAGTCACTCATATTTTTCAGAAGAAAGCATTAAAGATGCTGTCAAAAGGTAGCTAATCAGAAACTGTCATTGCAGTTATTATCAGTTCTCTTTTGAGGTTCAATACTAGTAAATAAGAAAACATTATTAACAACTGTTCACTCTGCAAGTGTTACAGGTATGAGGATTTGAGAATTCCTAGGCTGAAAAAGATGCAACAGTATGCAGCCTATGCCACAAGGCATCCTGAATTTGAACCAGAGTGGGTCCAGAAATTAACAATGGAAGAAAGAATGAGAATGGGTGAGGAGTACATGAAGTGGACCCATGCTTATCCTTACAAACAACAATGTGATCCTGACTCGTATTATTTCAAGGGAACATGTTACTAAAGTTGTTATTAGCATCCTGCACGTTAAATATGGATGTAAGGACTGATCGATATCTTTAAATTAGTCTTATTTTATCCCCTTGGACAAGCTATCGAAATTCTAGTACTGCTGTCTCTCTTTTTAGACTTTTAACATTCAATTTTGCTGGGAAGCAGTGAAATGAAATAAATAAATTTAATACTTACACAGAAATTATTAATATGAAATTGTACTTCAAAGACCGCTTTGCAGCTAACAAACTATGTTCGATGTTTGTATATTTTAAATCTTTAAAAGGTTTTCAGAGTTCAATTTTTTTGGAAATAATTTTGCAGAAAATATATAATTAATTTATAAATTATAGTTTTTTTATAAATGTGTTTTTCGTGGAGAGAGGATTTATGATTGAATAACAATCCTGTACTACTTAAATAGAGTAAGGGATAACAGGTATATGAGGTATTAAATAAGATGGTAATCATCTAGCACTCCAATATAAACCCTGATTAAAAAACTATAATCATTAAAATAAATTTAAAAATTAAGAATTAAATTTTTAAAATAGGATTTATTAATTTAAAACTTTTTGGCTAGTTAAATAAAATTAACAATTAATTTAATATCATTTTAATTACTCTTGGGATTGAAAGAGTTAAACTTTTAAGATTAAATTGATAGATTAATAAATTAATTAGCAAGTTAAATGTTTGAAATTAAATAAAGATAATAATAAATTTAAATGCGCAAAACTTATTATCTTATATATTATTGATAATAGGTCTTTAAGTGTGACTTATCTCCAAGCCTTCGTCCCCATCAAGATTAAAGAAGTGTTTACCAATTTTAATGGCTTCCTTCAATTTTTGATTATGAAAATGGTTTTTCATAGTGACGACCTTGGTGTCTTCATTGCATATAGCATATTTAGTTTTGCATGAGTGCTCTGCGAGAGCTGATTTCTCTTTCATTTCTAGACAAATGACATCAACATATTCTTTTTAGGGTCTATAGTGCTCTAAAGATCCATAAAAAAGGTAATCATTTAAGGCCAATTGTTGACACCATCGACTCTCGCACCTATGGTCTTGCAACCTTCTTGGCAAATACACTGAAACCTCTAATAAGCCAAACTTCCTCTTTTATCCATAACTCACGTGATTTCATGGAATTTGTTAAGGACAAGAAAGTTGACAATAATTAGTTGTTATCCAACTTCGATGTAATGTCTCTCTTCACAAAATTTCTTATTAAAGAAGCTATAAAAGTGGTCTTGAATCTCATTGATGAGGAAACAACCTCATTAGTACCCTTGTGTCTGAATTCAACATTTTTCTCCTTTAAAGGTGTTATCTATGAACAATGTGAAGGCATGGCAATGTGTTTGCCTCTTTCCCCTACAATAGCCAATCTCTTTCCTTTCCTCTAAAACTCAAATGGTGGAAGAGGTATGTCGATGACACCAATCTAGGTTAGAAACATGGAAGGGACAATTTGGAAGACTTCCACTCCCACCTTGATAGTCTAATGACGAATGTAAAATTCACCAAAGAGGGGAACCTACATTTCTTAGATGTACTCATTTCCAACAAAGACGACAACTCTCTAGCTAGCAAGGTCTACAGAAAAGGCACCCACATAGACCTTTATTTGCATGCCCTTCACATCATCACCCAACACAAAAGGCAGGAGTGTTGAAAACTTTGGCCACTAGAGCTTTCAATTCTTTTGATAAAGACAACCTTGATCAATAAATTGAGCTCTTAAAATAGGTTTTTAGAATGAATGGTTACACATGGAAACAAGTCGTTGGGGATATCAAATAAGCAAAGGATAGTATCAACAAACATAGAAAAAAAAACCTTCAGTTGGAGGCCTAGTAGATTTCTTACCCTATGTTGAAGGTGTTTCTAACAAGATAGCTATAATTCTTGAGCGCCAAAATATCTAAACCACATTCTTTCCTATTAATAAGTTACGAATGGCAGTAGGGTTGGCCAAAGACCCTCTAGACCCTAGCTTGCACTATAGAGTCTACAAAGGTGAATGCTCTTGTAGAATCCCTTACATCGGAGAAATGGAAAGGTCTATCAGCATGAGAATTAAGGAACATGTAGCCTTGACATTCATTTAGAAAGAAAAGAGAAGTCGGCTCTCGTGGAACACTCGTGCAAAATAAACATGCTATATGCATTGAAGATGCCAAGATCATCACCATGGAAAGCCATTTTCATAAATAAAAATTGAGGGAAGCCATTGAAATTAGTATACACTTTTAAAATCTTAATAGGGACAAAACTTGGGGATAGGTCATGCTTGGAGACCTATTATCAACAATATGTATGATAGGTCTTCCTTTATAAGATTTGGGCATTTGAATTTATTATTATCTTTATTTAATTTTAAACATTTAACTAACTAATTAATTTGTTAATATATTAATTTAACATTAAAATTTAACTCTTTCAATCACAACAAAAATTAAAATGGTATTAAGTTAATTATTAATTTTAATACTAGCTAAAAAAATTATGTTAATAAGCCCTATTTTAGGGGTTTTGTTCTTGATATTTAATTTGATTTGATAATTGTGGTCTATGAATGAGGTGTTACATCGAGGTACAAGAGGACATCATGAAAAAAGGGGAAATAAACACATTTCAGGTCTTTATCAACAACTGCCCTCTCATTTAATAGCTCATGTGAGCGTTTTCTCTTACCCAATTTAAGTAGTCATGTTTGATGTCCAATCATAAATCTTTTCTCTTGATGAAGTATCACAGGTGGTGATTTGAAATGTCAAGCCAAACATAAGAACACGGTTATTCCAAACAAACTATAATTTATTTGTATGAACTATGAAAACATAAAATATATGATATAATTAAATTTTCAGATTACACTATATGGTTCATCGTCAGAATTATAGAGTAGCAATTTCTCCAAAGGTGCAAGTTATGTCGGAAGGGATGTAATTTTTTGTTTTGGTAAAATGGGGTTTTGTAAAGTGAAAGAGTGTAAATCGGCATTCCTATCCACTCAAAACTCATGACTGCTAATCATGTCTCACCTTTTTGTGCATGAAGCATTAAGCAACAATAATATAATATTCATTTTAATAATCTTTCCAAAACATTTTTTTCTTGCCCAGTGCTCCCTTAGTTATTTTATCAAAAGGGATAAATAAGATGCTTCATAAGGCCGGTTCTAATTGTGGCCACCTTGTATTCTAGGGGTTTGAGCATGGCATTTCCACTTGTTATTATGATTAATGTAATTCTTTTAGGTGTCAATATATTGATAGCATGGATGAATAAAATATACAAGCAAGACTCCAGTACATCAATGTCTTGTCCCCACATTAGTGACATTACATCACCAATTCAATCTGCACATCAGACATTGACCCCTACTACAATCAAATCAACTCTCATAGAGTCCTTTTCCACCCTTGACAATAGAAAATGACTAATCAAAGATACACCCTGAAAGTTGTGAACCCATATGTAAATCCATCAGTTCCCTTAAATTTGGGGCTAATATAAGATACAATCCCTCTAGTGTATGACATAATCTGAAATACACCCTATCATTGCCCCCCACCATCACTGCTCAACTTACCTTGAAATCTTTCACCACTTACATGTTATGTATGACCTTTCCCTTCCCCACCACTTTGCCATTGCTCAAACTCTCCGTGAAATGAAATGTTTCCTCTTCACACAGAGCATTGCCACACCATATGAAAGAACACACAACCTTATTTTCCATCGTCAGCTCCACCATAAACATAAAATTATTGTTTATTAATACTTCATGCATAAAAGGTCATATGGAGTCAACCATCATGAGCTTCATGTGAGGGATAATAGTTGATTCACACTCTTTCACTTTACAAAATCTTTATTTACTAAAATACAAAACTACATCCCTTTCGGTGTAATTTGCACCTTTGAGGCAATTGCTAGTATATTAATGTTGATTAAAGTTAAGATTGATTTATGAGACTCCAAAAATTATAATATAACAATCATTTATCTCTCTATAGAATAGGACACAAACAAATACCATAACATAGATCCTATGTATACTTGGATTGTATAGTAACGATGCTTGGGATGGGTGTAGATATAGTAGATTGTAATCCAAACTCAATGTCAAGGGTATATAATTCCAAAGTCTATACCTAAGATGTAGGGTATGGTAGGAACTAGACCCACATATAAATTATTGGTGTAGCAATGGTAACAAAGGGGTATGAAATATATAATAAGGAAACCACATACAATGAATTATTGAACAAAGGTAACTTAGATCCAAAATATAAAATAACACTAAAATAAACAAAATGTAAATGATGCAATGGAAAACCATAGGTATAGTTTATGCAGCATAAAGTGGAAATGACAAGCCTAAGCACCCTATACTATACCAACTTATTAAATATAAGAACTTAAATAAGGATAAAAATGTACATGCTACTATAATAGCAAGAAAATTAAATCTATCTGCTATGTAAATAAAGGAAAGAGAATAAGGATAAATATACTTACCTTTGTATTGACTTGTTGGTGTATCAATCTCTCCCTTGATTCATGTGGCACTTTGCAAGAGATGTTGTAGGATGAAAACCTAAAATGACAAGGATGAAGACTTAGATGTACTTAGTTGGGAACTCCAAAGACTATGGGACACCTCCTTAGTATGATTCTTGTATTGAGCTTCAAAGACATTGAGAAACACTTGACCTGTAAGAATAAGAATGTAACCCCTAACTCCTCATTTTACTATTTAAGTACAAAAGTGTGAGTGCAAGTAAAACATATGAGTGTTGAGAATATATATATATATATATATATATATATATATATATATATATATATATATATATATATTCTCAACACTCATATGTTTTACTTGCACTCACACTTTTGTACTTAAATATATATATATATATATATATATATATATATATATATATATATATATATATATATATATATATATATATATATATATATATATATATATTCTCAACACTCATATGTTTTACTTGCACTCACACTTTTGTACTTAAATAGTAAAATGAGGAGTTAGGGGTTACATTCTTATTCTTACAAGTCAAGTGTTTATATATATATATATATATATTATATATATATATATATATATATATATATATATATATATATATATATATATATATATATATATATATATAATATATATAAGCAGGCAGTATCATTTAGGCTAATATAGTCAAATGATCTGTCACCTAATTCAGAACTATATTGAATAGGATGATATAGTATGAAAGATTGACAAAATTAGAATTGTCTTAGCAAGACTAATACAATACAAGGATAAACAAACATGAAATAGAATGTATTGACCAAGATATTACTGTAGGAATACAAGGTGGTTAGCATAACTGGACATAAGGATAAATAGTTTCATAGGAGGTCAAATTGATAATAGTGAATGTATGATAGTGTAGATATTAAAATCTAGTGTTTGGTAATTGAAAATGGAAATCTTGACACATTTACCATGCATAAATTGAAAACTCAAGGACTTAATCTACCATTTTATCAAAATTTCATGTTATCTTATCAGTCAACCCTTTTATTCTGTTGTGACATGCCTATAATAAACTCAATGTCTATTTCAAACCTGCTAAATATCATGCACATAAATCTCTAGACTCTCAATTCAGTTCACCTATACATAAGTTGGTTATGTTAGATTTAGTTCGTATCACCAGTTGATACTGACTTGATTTGGTCGATATCGTCTCTCTTAGTTAATGAGTATTTTATAAAATCAAACATATTCTTAGGGTTGGCCCATCATCCTAGTCTTCATTGACATGAAAAAATAATCAATTAGATCCATATATAAACAAATCAAGGTCTCATTCAAAATGGAATGGAACTTATTTGAGATACATCTATACACTTTTGCATATAAAAAAAATATTTTTTCTTCCTAAATTTCAAACATATCACTAGGATCAGTCACAATCTAAATCTAAAGCACTCTAAATCTAAGTCAAAACAAATGTTGTCAAATATCAAAGTTGAATCATTAGTTGCATACATATAGAGAAGAAGCACAATTGCACAATCACACTAGGTGGAAGAACTACGTATGGTTTGATTTCACTTATGAGAGTATTAGATATATAGATAAAGGTAAATCATCAGCCAAGAGTGATTTGGGGTCATGCCAACCCATTACACTTTCTCCAATTTTTGTATGTTTCTACCCCTCATAAGCACATCTAGGGATTTAAGATAAATGAGATTGATTTCTGGACTTGTGCATGCCATCAAGGTTTTGAGATTATAAATGTAGAACAAGTAGATAATTGAAAATTACCATAGAATAATATTACCCTACTCTCATATAGGTCAATATCGATTGATAGGTCAGTGTCAACCATCAATACTAACCCAAATTTATAAAATCAATCCAACATAGGGTTTTAGAATTAGACGAACCACATGTCTACTTTATCCTAATTTTCACTTCTAATATACATTCACAGTTAGATAGTCAACCATAAAATATAAGTATCTTTATCTCTTTAGTACATTCTATATTTAACATATGCCACTTATCAAATTTGAAAAATCAATCTCAGACTTTTACATTTAGATGTTTGTCTTAATGCCATATCTTAATATCTAAACTACATTTCAAAGTTATATCTTAATTAGATTAATATTATCCATGAATTAATGCAAAACATATTTGTAAATCTGTACATATATCAAACAATTTAAAACTATAGGTTTTCCCTTAGGGTTTCATGCTTCCAACATTTCAATTTTTTATTCTAGGGTTTCAAATTTTATTTTTGATCTCCTCACACATAAAAATCTATTTTAGATTTTTTGTCTTAGTGTTTCATTGATCTTATTTTTATTTCTATACCTTTTTTTACCTTTGGTTCTCGATCCTGCATGACCAACATGTCTCCTACTGAGAAACATTTCATATTTTTACCATAACGTTTCACCCATGCCTTTGTTTTGAGTATTATTTAAACTGTTGGAAAAATATTAAATAGGCCCACAAATTTTTGCTATACATTTTTTGTGATAATGAACATATTTTTAATGATTTTTAAATGAATAAAAAGACTCTTTTCACAAAAATTATTCTTTCATAATTTTTGACTCTGACATATGTTTTGAGTAAATTTATATCATTGGAAAGATTTTGAATAGACCCGTAAAATTAATTTTATATACTTTTGATGATTTTGTTGTGACCTAACACACACACACACACCCCATTTTTAAAAATTTAATGGGGGCCCACTATTGTTTGAATATCTTTATTCAAGGTCATCTAAACCTTAGACATCCATGATATTGGTTTTATTTTGCATAAGTCTAATGTTATCTTCAAATTCTAAAGTTACAGAGTCCACAATTATGAAAATCAAAGTTTGAACATTGATTTTGATCTATCTTAAAATTTGGGTTTTCGTAATTGACTTTATGATTTGTTTGGACTAATAGAACTAATATGTCTTGTCTTAGTGTTCATATTTTTTCTATATTTTCACAAGAATATTGGCAAAGACTTACTATTCATTCATGACTGGTCCCTACTTTATTTATTCAAAATTAGAATAAGTGGCAACACTCCATTACCTGGAGCCTTCAACGTTCACAAAAGTTTGTCTTAAAAGTTCCCTAGCTTTTAAACATTGACAAGTGGTGTTACTACGTTACTTGAAGCCCTTTAGCTTTAAAGAATATTCTAAGTGTTCCAAGTCTCTGAGCTCCAAGAACATGCCATGCGGTGCAATTATGTGAACCCAAAATCATGGAAGTTCAAAGCAAAGCTAATCATCTAATGGTTCTGAGGTTCCAAGATTTGAGAACTTGACAAGTGGTATAATTTCATTAACATGAAACCCCAAAATATTAAATAGAGTATAATGGCTCCAAGAGGCCTTGTAGTCTAATGGTCCCTAGGTTCTAAGCTCTAAGGACTTGACAGCTAGCGCATTTTCATCAACCTGGAGCTTCATAGAAGAAATATCAAGTTAATACTTTAATGGTCCCATGGATTCAAGTCTCCAAGTCTTTGAGGCTCTGAGATCATGCCACACATGGACATCTCATTAACCTAAAGTATTCATAGGGATATACATAGTTCAAAAAGTTGAAATAACTAAGACCCCGAGTCTCCAAGTTCTTGCAGCCTTGAGATTACTCCACTTGGCATAATTACATTAGCCCGTGACCATGGAGTACATAAAGCGAGTTCATAAATCTAAAGATCTGATTAATCAAGAAGCATAAAAGTGTCATGATTAAAGATACACATGGCCAAAATATAAATGAATAAGTTTGATAGTGAAGCAGAAGCTGGTATGTGATAAATTGACTCATGTCTTAAATAAAGTGACTAGACATACAAAGATAAAAAAAATTTGTCATATGACAAATGAATCTGCCAAAGCTAATTGACACACTCAAATTTAAAATAAGAACCAAAACAAAAAATTATTATTTGCATTGAAGTCACATAAATTTAGAATTCAAGGTGTAGACTTTGGGAAATATATACAAAATCCAAGTAAAAGGCAAGTCACTTCACCATTAATCTACGAGTAAACATTGCATTTTTGAAGCTCTTATGTGGCCAAAAGCTCTATTTTTCAATAAATTTTTAAAATAACATTCAGATTAGTTGGTAAAAGAATTACATAGTTCAAATTATTGAAATGGTTTTTTATTTAAAACCAACATATGTTTAGGCCCTTTTTGCATATTCTTATACTGGAAATATCGTATACATGGATACCCTGTTTGACAAAAGTGCCTTTGACTTCAAGTTTCCATATTAATCGACAATCTAACATACTCTATACAAGACCAATTATCCCAGGATGAGAAACAATACATTGATGACCTAATACCAATAAAAACCATGGGGTTACATCAAACAACAACGAAGTCAGAGGTATTGCTTTGTATCGACTTACTTTGTGATCTATTTTTTAATGGTTTTTGATTGAGAGACTATCTACACTTTAAAAAAGGGAATAATGCACTCACATATATTTATGAAAGGGAATTTAAAAGGTATCTTAGTCTCCCAACACCTAAGGTTTCATATAATCAAGTCTCAGTCAATGTATGGCTTGAGCACAACATCATAAAGGGAAAACTAAAGTAATGGCTAGTGAAAAGCTAGAGATTGAATTATAAAGGGGCCATTTATTCTAGCTGCATCATCAAATTTAGGCCTAGGATTAGGATAGCCATGACCCTTTTAAATAGATTATACATTATTCTTAATATTAAATATGTACAAGTTAAATGGGTCCCATTGCTAGACATTCTCCTAACTTCAGACAAGATTATTGTCTTGGGAGAAATATAAATAGAAATTTCTAATCATAATTGGATGTAGTCCTTGGCACAATTCATAGAACATATGGAGAATTAGGCAACCATCAATAGAGTATGTGGATAACAAGATCGATGAAGGCTATTCTTTCATAGTTATCTACAGATTCATAAATGAAACATTTATGAGTAATTCTATCCTCAAGTATACTAGGCCATCCATGACACTTAGATCCTAATCTAATCTATATGATTATTGGTATTACATTACACAATTATCATGATTTAAGGAACTAGGGAATCTACTCTATTCTTACCATGATATGTCCTGGGAAAACTTAGAGGTGGCCCATCAATTATATAACAACATAGATGATGAGTTTGGTCTTAAACATCGGGCCTATTACTTCAAGACTCCTCTAAGTATTGGCAACTTAACAAGAATTAACATAGTGAGAGACAATACACAAGATTATGAAATGGTTTCCCACACCTTTATTTAAAAACAGAGTTGGTGTTCATATGTTTAGGCCCTTTTTGCATCCACAATTCTTATGCTGGAAATCAACTTCGTATACATGGATATCACTTATACCCTGTTTGACAAAAGTGCCTTTGACTTCATCTAGTTTCCATATTAATCGACAATCTTAACATACTCTATAACAAGACCAATTATCCCAGGTATGAGAAACAATACACTTTGATGACCTTTACTACCAAGTCTCTTAAATAGACCATGCAAATAGACATCTAATTTTAGATCCACAACTTCTAGTCTAAATTTGGCTCTTGACATGCAAACACTTGGTTCATTACATCAAACAACAACGAAGTCAGAGGTGATTGCTTTGTATCGACTTACTTTGTGATCTATTTTTTAATGGTTTTTGATCGATAGACTATCTACACTTTAAAAAAGTGGAATAATGCACTCACATATATAGCATTATGAAAGGGAATTTAAAAGGTATCTTAGTCTCCCAGACACCTAAGGTTTCCTATAATCAAGTCTTAGTCAATGTATGGCTTGAGCACAACATCATAAAGGGAAAACTAAAGTAATGGCTAGTGAAAAGCTAGAGATTGAATTATACCACTGTCCTGCAGGACCATATGACCTAGCTATTTATTCTAGCTGCATCAATCAAATTTAGGCCTAGAAGATTAGGATAGCCATGACCCTTTTAAATAGATTATGACATTATTCTTGACCGACATATTAAATATGTACAAGTTAAATGGGTCCCATTGCTAGACATTCTGTCCTATTGGCACTTCAGACAGTTCCCCCTAATCGACGTCGATATCTGTGTTTTCAAGCTCCTTTGATTATCAAAAGTATCCAACCCCATGTCCATTGGGAGAAATTATATGCAATGTTACAAAGCCACGTCTTCGTAAGACCGAAGGCTCAGATGCAAGTAGATTACCTGGACTGAACAAAGACCAACTGACTTTTTTGAAGAAATTTCTATATGATGTCATATGTTGGTTGCCTGATTTAGCTTCACTTCCCCTTTAGTTTATCACAGATTCATAGAACATATGGAGAATTATGGCAACCATCAACAGAGTATGTGGATAACAAGATCGATGAAGGCTATTCTTTCATAGTTATCTACAAGCAATTCATAAATGAAACACAATAACTAGAATTCAAAAGGATTTATGAGACAATACACAAATTCTATCCTCAAGTATACTAGCATAAATAATAAATCTTTCCTCAAAGCCATCCATGACACTTAGATCCTAGGTTCATCTAATAACTTAAGAAGGAGTATAAGCAAAATGATGGAAGATTACACATTGGTATTACTTTGATTCTGGTTCTACACAATACACCTATCATGATCTCCTTAGCCATGCAACCTGCTGGAACTAGGGAATCTACTCTATTCTTACCATAATATGTCCTGGGAAAATTCTCAAAACAAGAGGTGGCATCCATCAATTCTAAATTTGGCTATAACATGCAAACACTTGGTTCACTAAGATGATGAGTCTGCCTGGAGGTGATCTGATCCCTTAACGTCAGTTGCTTCTCTTCCTAATGACGATGTTGACTGATCAGACTGATCGGTTGCTCTATTCAGCAACCTTTAGCAACTTGAAAGACTCCTCTAAGTATTAGGAAAATCTAGTTTGTGGTAAGATCCTATTTCAAACATGTTTGGAAGGTAAGATCCTATTATAATTTAGATGTGACCCAATTCAAGGAATGAGACCCCATAAAAAGAATCAAGAACTATTTCCAACTCCTAAAGGAGAAGAAGGTGGTGACCATTACATATGGTCACCAAGAGTATGATCATGATGATATCTTCATGAATTCATCAAATGACTTGAGAGTGTGGACACGTATGAAAAACTATCAAATGTTTATGATAGTTATACAAACCATTCAGTATGACCTAAACAATATCAAATAAAAATTAAATGAAATGATGGAGCAAGAACAAAGAGCTTGGAGTCATCAGTGGCCTCTAGTTTAGCCTCAAGACTTAATAGGGTAATACCAACCTCCCTCTCCTATAGGAGAAGAGATAAATCTGTAAGAGGGAGGGTCCAACAATCAAAGGGAGGAAAATCTTCAAATCTAAAAATAAATTCTTAGAGGTCTCCCTAGTCTCTAGCTAGCCTCCACACATCCATCAAATGCAACTACAATTTTAGGAATAAATAATAAAATGGATAAGATTACACCTCCTTTAGATGGGTAGAAGAGCACATTCTCTATGGCACCTCTACTTCTACTTACAATGGTCACACGAGTAAGTCTCTCAGAGTTCTTAGAATATTCTTTCTTATCTATTTCATCTGCTCCTCCCTTTCCTCTAGCATCTAAAGTAAGTGCACCTCCATCCATTACCACCAATGAGGGGACCTCCTCTTGAACACTTATTATTACACTAGTTTCCTTCCCATCCACCCTTCCTTCCACTGTTGTTCCATTCTCCATTATTTCAACTCCTCTTGCAATGGTAGTTTCTACTATTGTGGCTCTTTCATTTATTTTATCATCTCCCTCATCTCATATTTCCTCCATATCCACTTACCAAAAGAGATCCAAAGTACTTACAACCACCTCTAAAAGTCAACAATTAAAGGAAATACCAACATTTGGTCTAAATATTATATAAGAAGCTATTTATGAGGAAGAAGTAGAAGAAGAGAATCATGGAGATGTGATATCCCTAATAGAGTATTAGATAGATGAAAAAGAAGAAGATAAAAAATGACAAAGGGATAATACCATAAATTAGGTGAGGAGAGAGTTCCAGATGATGAAGAGGTAGAATTATAAATGGCCAAAGCATTGAGCATAGGAAACCTTCAAGAGGAAGGAACCCTAGCTGGAGCCTTAGCCCAACAAGTCCTCATTGAAGAACAAAAACAAAGTAGAAATAAGGTATTTTATTCTCTTGTTTCTTATATCACTATTGTAGATACTCAATTTACATATTTGTCTCTATCCATTATGAGGCCATCATTATCTAGTTTAGTTGATTCTTCCATTCTTTCAACATCAACACAAGTAAAGACTCCAAAGAAAGGGTTTAATTTGAGAATTTGGTTTTAGTCTCTTATTTTAATCCTAGAAAGCCACCAATCCTCTATAAACATACAACACAATTATAGATACCCATGCCACAATCCTCACCTATATAGTCAGCCACCACAACAGTTGACAAAACACCAATATTGACTAAATATGTGGCCAAGGTCCCCCCACAGAGGGAAGCCTCATCGTGGGAGAGAATTATTTATCCACCACTAAAATTTATAATTCAAATAAGTTCTTCATTATAACCTCCAACAATAACTCCTCTTACAATGACTCCTCCACCCTCTACCTATGAATACCCAAGTCCTATAGAAGAAGAAAGGAATTTATTGTTCTCCAATGGGTTAAAAATATGCAAGGTAAAAGGGATAAGAGACATAATCTAGTTTTTACCAAATTACCTATAGTCTCTATCTGGTTGGACAAACAAAGTGGCATCATTCAAAGGGTGAAGAAGAGGAAGGCAATGAATATAGATACAAGGGACGAAATTGAGTTTGAACAAAGTGAAAACTTGTTTCCCTTAGCTAAGAAATTTAAAATAAATCCCAATGATGCAATTGAGTATACAAAATATTTTTGTTCTTTTGTAGATCCAGATAGAGAAGTAATGAAATAAATGTATAAGAGAAAGGAAGAGGCACAACAAAAATTACTGTAGAGTCAGATTATAGATGTCCCTTGAGAAATTATTAATAGTGTGTAGAGTGTAGCCACTAGGATGTACAATATATTAAATAGTATTCAAGTTTTTAAAGGAGAGATTCAATCTTAAAGGATAAATGTGCTCAAACTATAACACCAATTAAAGGAATTTAAAAAAAAACTCATTCTTTTGATCTAGTGTTCCAAGAGTAGTGCATTTAACTAGCTAAACCTAATGTTTAGCCAAGATGTAGCATGAACCCTAAACCATGTAATTAAAAGAAGGGATGGTGCCCTTAATTGGCATGTGCAGATGAAGGATTTAGTAAGATATTTTGGAAGCTATTAGAGTAAGGCCATAACTTTTTTGAAAGATATGAGGGTCACTGATGTGATAACCTCTAATAAAGAGTTAGTTAACATGCCTAATTTTAATACACTCCTTAATGTAGTTGCAAATAATTTTAATGAGGAAGTTGAAGGAACAATATAAAAAACTAATGATATGATTTTATAGTTAATAAAATTTTCCAAGTATAGAGTGATAAAGGTTGAGGCCCTTGAAGTTTAAAATCTCAAATACAGAACATACTAGACTGATAGATGAAGACATCAAAACATTTAAACTTTACTTACTCAAATTTGAATTAATTAACAGAGTTCTAAGCAACACATGTATTATTCAAGGAAATTAAAATTAAAGAAAGAACTTCAGGTTCAAGACCAAGCACACAGTCAATTTCAAGTGTTGCCACATCAACACATGCTTCCTAATTTTCTAGATATACAATCATGCATACTATAGGTGGATCAATTTTGTTTCCTTAGGGAACTAAAATGGCCACTTCAATTTATACAATTGTCATTCCACCATTTTCTTCTACTAGCAGTGCCACATCAACACCTCTATAAATATAAATATGTATTTGAATGTTTCAGCTAAGTTAGAATGTTTGTTCTTAATATATATATATATATATATATATATATATATATATATATATATATATATATATATATATAGTCAAGGAATTATATTCCAGGCAAACATTTTGTACATGCATGCTTTGCATGGTTTTGGAACAAAATATTATTTGTGGAGATATAAATTTAGACTTTGCTTGGAGGATGAGGCAACCGTCCATAAGCCTATATATATTTATATTCTCCCTATCCCAAAGGGAAGAGAATTTTAGCTATTAAGATTAATAGGAAATTCTATGGATTTTTATATAATTATTCTTTATGTGCAAATCTTGATTCTTATCCAAACCTATGAATCGTGTAAGTCTTATTATTTTGGTATCTTAGTATTTTGGTTGTGCATGAGTTATCTTTTCAATATAGTTATTCACATTGTGCTATTGCTAATTTGAATGTCTTTTATGTATTGATCATAATCTTCCCTTTTGGATGTGCTAATACAATATTAAAAACACAACAACATTTGATTATATATGCTTAAGTTTATTATATTCTTGTTTCCTTGGACTCTTAACTAGGTTTAATTGTTAGTGTGCTTATATTAACTTGAAATGTTTTTTGGACTCTTATCTATGTTTAATTTTTAGTGTTCTTATATTAACTTGAAATAAACATTGGATCCTAATTTCTTATTCAAATCCTAGTTCAAGAGCTGACTTAGAAAGGTTTTACCTTGTTTGGTCCACAATCCTTATTTTTTGTCTTACCTTTTCCTCTTTTTAAGTTTTTTTGGGTTAGACCCACTTTAAATTATCTCCATCATCTATATACCCATCTCAATTAGATTTAAATTCATCCATATTTGAACCCATATATGGTAAATAAACTACTTTACTCACCATTATTTCACCAATAGGTTGTTTAAAAAACCTAATACCCCACAACTCATATTTTGGAGTGAATTTAATTCACTGATCCTAAAACATTAGATGTTACCTTGTAAATTTATTTGATGTGTATAAAACTCAAATTGACATGAATTTATCTGGTGCTAGAAGGATAAATTGAACCTCTAAAATTATGGTTTATTGCACCTCTATTTATTGGACTTGAACTTAACGTCCCTATTTTCATTTATGTTAATTTCTATTGTTTTCTTGATGTAATCAACATGAATTTATCTGGTGTTAGAAGGAGGGCTTAAGCCTCAGCCTCAGTTTATTTGAAAATACTAACTTGAGTTGCACTGGATATACTCAAAATATTAATAAGGTCTACCTTGGACATTAACTTATTATACTCACCTTTGGAAATCCATAGAAAATTTAGGTCTGATAAAGGTGTCATAGGGATAACCTAGGTTTAATCATCCACGCAGATGATGTTGTTTTCCTCTACGTCTAATGGCCCAAACTTGGCAAACCAATTTTGTTATCAACGTCATTAGAGACATGCATGATCTACCTATAAATTTTGAGGAGTATATTATTTCATTTTCTTCCTTACGAGGTAATAATATCGAAGAGCATATCAAGGATTTTAAAACTATTTTTGGAATATTGAATTTAACCCATGAATACGTGGCATGCAAACTCTTTCCATTTACATTGCATGATGTTGTCTACGACTAGTTTCTTAATGTCCTAGTATACTCAATTACATCTTAGGATGAATGTTAAAACACCTTTTTGACATAGTTTAGACAAGTCACAGGTGCAATTGTTGTATACTAATAATTTGCAAGAATGAGAAGAGAACTAAATGAACTAATTTGGAAATTTGATGCTAAATTTGAAAATATGTACACTAGACTTGAAACTATTATCGACCTGTTGAAGCATTAGAGTTTGAAGTGTATAAGAACACCCTAACCCCATGACTATTATCTTTCTCCATAGAACTATTAGTATTGATACGCTACCTTTGACTTATGTTGAAGCTATCAACATCAATAAATAATTGAATCCCTAGTTACAATCATTAGCCCTACTTAATATTGGTCTTGTCTTTTTGACCTTCAACCCAATTCTAAACACAAATCATAATAATATGACCCAAAACTCAACTAGGTGTACATTCATTTTCCTTTAGCCCATGCTCCACCTAACTAACACCTTAGTTTCTTGAAAAATTCTATGCTTGCATCTAATCACCAAATCCAGAGTCAGTCTTTGCTACCATTTAATATTACTACTACATAGGGTACTACTTTTGATTCCACAAAAATAAAGCTAGAAACTATTCACAGCTGGTGCATAAATTAAGCAATGAGTTTCTAAACATGTATAAGTGTATGGGAAACACTGGTGGTTAGAATACCAACTATAGTTTTAGATTTTAAAGGTACACCGGACCTTTCAATAGATCTATAAATAATCTAGAGCAATAACTACCTACCAAGGTACCAGAGATAAATATCATGAAAGCAATGCTTCCTAATTGGTGTCGGGTTCATAACAAAAATATATCATGGTGAGCTAGATTGCATAAATTTTTGAACTACCTTTGATATCTTTTAGAAGGAAATGGACAAACATGAAGGTTTTACAAATCCAACAAAACTATCTTCCTCTAATACATCAGGACTTCCCAATACAATAACGATCTTTAAGACCTATGACTTCTCATTCCTAGTAGAGGATGAGAATGAAACAAAAGATAATACTAATGATATCCAAAATTTCTAATAGTTCTAGATGAATGATTATAATTTTAGGAACAAGCAATCTGTTACTTCTTCATTGCCCCCAAATAATAGTGTTACCATTCCTCCAAATTCTAAGGCCAAAAATAATCCACCTCTTCCCAAAATGGATGATCATTTGTAGTGTGCAAAGCCACATAAGTAAAGAGGATACAATATTGTTGAGGACTGTTTCTACTCTTTTTTTGCTTGTTTATATTCAGAAGAAATAAGGAACTAAGGATAATGGTCAGGGGTTAGATGATACCTGGATGAAGTTGCGCACCGTATCCAGACGTTGAAAGAGCTCCTCTTTGGCTGTGGAGGAAGACACCTGTAGAGAGAATAAGACTTAAACAGAGAAAATGTTAGAGACAAATATGGTGGACTGCCAAGCAAAGCTCGGTCCCAGAAGAGCAAAGACTTCTTTGAGGGATGACAGTCCACTGTTTATAAGTAAAAGTGTCAAAAATAAAGAAATGACAAATGACTAACAAAGAGGAAATTAGATAATGCGTACCTATTTTTTTGTAGTCGGTCTGCCACAATCACCGACGTCGATTAATCTACCGACGTCGGTTGGTTAGTTGCCGACGTCGGTTAGGTTGTCGATGTCAGTAGGGGAAGTGGTCGATGTCATTCGGGGCAATGGCCTTGGACGGGTTTTAGATGGGTTTGTGGTCGACAGAGGGGTTCTATGGGTTTAAAAGGTCTGTGCAGGGTTGCAGGGAGACGACTAAGGTTTGCAAAAGGACAAAGGTAGATGATAGGTTGTCAAAAAGGTTTAAGATAAAAGGAAGGCTTTATAGCCTCTCTAAGAAGAAAGCCAGGTCTGGTTGAAGGTCGGGTCTGGTTTGGTAGTATTTAGAGATAGTAAATTGACTAATTACTAATGTGTTCTAAATATTGAAATGAAAGGCAGAAGAAATACTTAGCTCTGGTGAGATGAAGAACCAAGGTGTTGAATGCTTGTCCCTATTATGGCTAATGTCCAGGGCCCCGTGCAATGCTTCAGTCTAATCTGGAGTGACTGGTGTAGAGTCTCTGTGGCCAAGGAAGCGTTAGTTGAAGTCCGATGCCTGTTGATGTCTCAGAGTCCAAGAGGAAGAGAGAGAGAGAGCCAGATATGAGCGAGTGAGAGTCCCAGAGAGAAGTGTCTAAGAGTCTAAGAGTGAGTCCATCTAAGAATTTCTAGGGGGCATAACTCAATGTTAGACGTCAGTTTATGTAACTGATGTTGGCTATCCCACCGGTGTCGGCTGACAGTTGATCGATGTCGGCAGCTGAAGAATGAGTAAATGGGCTAAGAAGCTCGTTCTCCATCTGCCAAGTGCACTTGTTAGTTGGGGAACGGTCAAATGACGGGATTAATAAGCATGAGGGTTAGTTAAGAGGTAAATAGGGAGTGAGAATAAGTCTTAGTTAGTTAGGATTGGGATGACTTAGTCATAGGGTGAGTCATGGGGTAGGAAATGGTCTTAGGGGTGAGGTGTCCAAGGCGAGGTGTCATAGGTGAGGTGTCATGGGTGATGTCATAATTTAAAATAAGTTGCTTATTTTAAATTAATAAAGTGTGGGTTAGGACCAAGGAGAGTCGACATAATTTAGGTGTCTACATTTGCCCCTTTTTGTCTTGTTGGTTATTTTGGATGAACTGTAAGACAAAAATAGGAGTAGGTGCCCCAGGTATGGTGATGAGGTATTCCCCCTCAAAGCGGGAGTCGAGGGAAGGTAACCTGATATCGGGTGCCGATTTGATAGGCAGCGGATGGATATGGTGAAGTTGGAGTGTAAACATTGCAATAGTTGGGATTGTGCGTACACCACTTCACGTGATAGATAGATCAAATTGTCGCAGTCAAAGGTCAAGGAGTGCTAAAATTGAAATAATCAGGCCCCAGCATTTAGTCGTAGCTAATTGCGTTAAACGATCAAAGCTGTAGCTCCAATGGTCATCATGTTCCAAGTATCTTGGGCTTAGTAAGTGCTCTTGGAAAACATGAAAATGTCACAAGTAGTGGGGATCAACTGGAGCGCGATCCAATACTTGTGAAGGTCGTAATGTGATGTGTGCACAATTTTGCTATCTATTTGTGAGGTAGCAAACACGCAATCAAAACAACTAAGGCAGAGCTGTCTCAAAAGTGGTCATGGTCAGAGGAGATAGGCATAATCTCCATGGTCATTGGTCGAGTCAAATTGAGATATAAGTGAGCTTAAAGGTTGTTGTGTGGTTGGGGAGATGTGTGTGATCTCCAATGTGACCCATGAGAAGTCGAAGGTGACTTCTACATTATCAGGGCTAGTGGTTTAGTCATGATTAAAGGTTAAATGGTTAGTCCGTTAGGTAGATGGATGAACAAAATGGCCTTCATTATTAGGGAGACGAAATGGGGGAATGGCCAAGCTAACCTCAGAAGACCGAGTGCTGCCTACATAGCCTCTATTGTAAGGGGCATCAGACCAATGTAATTCAGAAAAAAAGGGTCAAAGTGGTCGATAGTTGGTCAGGTTAGAGATGTCAGCATTTCCCATATGTGTGATGGTACATGCTTGAAATGATGAAGATATGATGATGTTACAGCCTTTTCCATATTATGTGATGGTGTATTTTGTAACATTGGTGATGTGGTCTTTCATCCCTAGCAATGTTCCATATTGGTGATGGTGCATTCTAAAAATGAATTGTAGATGATGTTATAGCCTTTTCCATATTGTGTGATGGTGTATTCTATAACATTGGTTGTGTGTGGTCGATAGTTTCCATGTGTATTGTTTTCCATAGAAACTAGTGTGAATGGGCTAAGTCATGTTAGTGGTCTGAAAGAGGTTTGGTTTGGTTGGGTTTGGTTTGGTTAGATAATGATTTGGTTGTATGTGACCAAAGTGTGAAAAAGGTTTGGTTTGGTTGGATGTGACCAAAATGTATAAGAAGTGAAAGGCGCGTTGTTTTTTCATTGATAAGGACTAGAATGATAGCATAGATAAGGTTTTTGGAAACAAAAGCCCCATTCATGCATTACGTCATTGACCACAGGTGTATGTTAGAGAAGTAGTCGAATCACTTGACATTAAGTGAGCTCGAAATCCCTTGAGTATGTTGGGGTATGTGGTTTGATTATGTGATATGTCAGGATAGAGTAACCCTTTTTAGTAGGAACAACTTTGCCCCTTTTATAGGTGACTCTGAGGACGACTATAGACAAGTCCATGACTTAATAGTTTGTCAGTCTTTTTTTTTTTTGGGACTGATCAATGCGGGAAGTCTATGTAGGGATGTGGTTTTATTTTGTGGTCATGTTGTGCTGTGTATGTAGTAAAATTTGGTCATAGCCATCCTTTGAGGGAGTGGTCTATATTATGCTTTGTATGTTTGGATGACGTTTGAATAGCTGTCCTTCAAGGGAGCAGTCTATTTTATTACAGCAATGATGTAGCTATTTTTTGAGGGAGTAGTCTACATTTATAGTTTATGACTTGTGAATGGGCATCCCAGTTTTATTTTTGTGTATTTTTGACTGGATTTTTGGTCATGGACTTGACTATAGAGGTTTAGGGGTTCCCTTTTATTAGGACAAATCATTCATGCTTGACAAAAGGGTTGACTAATGTAGGGAAAAAGGGTTAAAATGAATAGGAATGACGATGATGGGGGTTGCTCAAGGGACAAGCTCAAGTTAAACATCAAGTGAATAATTACTTGACTAACAGTAGAATGGTCGTAGACGTAAGGCATTAAAGGGCTCAAGTTTTGGTCGGCCTTCGAGAGAAGATAGACAATAAGTCCCCAACCCATGCTTATGTGTTGATGTAAGGTCCGAATCAAGTAGGAGCAAACTTGCCCAATTTGCTTCGTTCCAAATTGGTCACATGTTGGTCATTGTTGTAGGCAAGTTTTGGTCGATGTTGGTCATGAAGTCGGTTAGTATGATGTTGGTTAGTATGTTGTTAGCATTTGGTATAATGCCAAACATAGTTATTGTAGTCTTGGTTGATAGTGGGCCAATAATAGCCCAGGCAGATGATGCACTTGGCAACCGAGTTATCACTGAAGTGTCCCCCACAAGTCCTGTCATGGACTTGTTTGATGACATGGGAAGTCTCAGTGGTTGTTAGGCATTGGATAAGGAGGCCATCTTGACCTCATTTGTAGAGATGTCCCCCCACCAAGGTGTAGCGAGTAGTACTTTTGATAAAATCCCGCCGTCCATTGCTAGAGAGATTGGGAGGTATGATAAAATATGTCAAGTAGTCCACAAGTCATTTGTACCAAACGTCATGTGGACTAGAGAGGTTAGGAGGAATTTCCCCTAGTGATGTTGGTCGAAATGTGCCCAAGATAGAAATCTTGGGTTGTGTTGGTTGAGAGGTCTTGACGAATAATGGATATGTCAAAGGTGTAGAAGTCTGGTATTTTCCTTTATTCTTCACAGCTTGGGGCCTAGTGGCCACATCAATTGTGTTGATGTCGAATAAAGGAGTGGATGGTGGTAAAGGGACCATAGTCTTGTATGGGGATCCTGATTTAGGTGAAGAGATTTGGGAGGTGTGGGATGGTGTCAAATTTTTGTCAAAAGAGTGGTCAGAAGAAGCCTCAATGTGAGGGGTGTCCTTTTTTAGGTGTCGGTGAATGACAGCCTTAAGGGCACAACAACACTCAGTATCATGTCTAGGTGTGTGATGATACCAACAGATTTTAGTGTCATCGAACCAAGATGGTTTTGGTCTGAGAGGTTGATATGGTTTAATAGGCAGAAGAGTGATGCTAGATGACTGCAACAATTTGCATAACATCGAAGCATAGGACCCCCTTAATGGCTTTGTGCTTTTTGTTGTAGTTGGGGTTGACAACTCCTTTTTAGGAGTTGTTTGGGGAGTTTGTCGTATCATCTTTTTGGTTGGCGGCATGGCCACACATGTAGATGACACTTTGTTGTTGAGAGGTGTTGGATGTGGGAGCAATCCTACTAAAGTAGAAGGATATGGACCCAAAATGGAAGGTAATGATGAAGGTGGGGGAGGAGTTCTCCGATGTGGTTTAGTAGCCTTCTTTAGTTTAGTGTGAGGACTACTATTGGGCGAGGCGAGGTTCAAGTCTACCTTCACTTGTGGGTGAGTGAGGTTTGAGAGGCATGGGATGGTTATGTCTTCTGTGTGTAGTCAAATAGCAGGGAAAGTATAATCCCCTAATGATGATAAGAAGGATGAGGGCGAGGCAGCCGATGTTGGTGCCATCAAATCATCCTTCAATATGGGAGAGGTCAAAGTAGACTCTCCCATGTGTGAAAGGGGGTTGGATAGAGGACAAATAAGAGAAGAAGGCTCTTCTACCTATGGTGGAAAAATAGGAGAAGAAGGCTCTTCTACCCATGGTGGATAAATAGGTTGATTAACCTCTTCAGACTGTGGGAGAGGTTGGTTAGAAACCATGTTGACCGTGCGTATATTACGCTCTTGAAAGTCATCGACTATGGTCTAAATGTTATGCTGACTTGGGGGATGGTTAGGGAATGGTTATCTAAAGACATCCATGTTTTGGTTAGCTGACGCATTCGGGTTATCCAAAATAAGATCCCCCTTGTCCAACATGTCTTGAATGATGTTCTTAAAGGTTTTGCAATTGTCTGTGTCATGACCTTTGACACGATGATAGTTACAAAAGTCATTTTCCCTATACTAGGTAGGGATGGCTTTTGAGGGGTCAAATTGGGGTGGTCAAATTTGAGGGAGGTTAAGGACTCCCTGGTTGATGAGTTTATCCAACACAGAAGCGTATGACTCTCTAATTGGAGTGTATTGACATTGTATGTATCGTTGTTGGAATTGTTTTGTGATGTATTCTGATGTGGAAGGTTGAGATGGGTTGGTTGTTGTTGAAGATGATGGCCTAAGGACCATAGCATTTGCTGATCCCTTGGACTTGGAGTTGGAAGAAGAAGGTTTAGACGAAGAAGGGTCATTGGATTTTGCATTACTATGCAATTTGACCTTGTCTTCTTTGACTGTGTGGAGTTCAAGCTTTTTGGCCATGGTGAAAGCTTCGTCAAATGTGCATAATGTTTGAACCCACAAGGTGGAAGAGATGTGCTTGGCACATGCTCGTGAAAAGAGCTCAATGAGCTCAGGTTGAGGTAAATAAAAGGAGAGTTGGTTAATCAAACCTCTCCAATAGGCGATGAAGTCAGCTATTGATTCATCGTCAAATTGTTTAATAGAATAGAGGTCTGTAATAGAGACCTTCTTAGTGATGTTGATTGAAAAGTGGTTAAGGAATAATTGAGTGAGTTGAGTGAAAGAAAAAAGAGAATGACTGGTAATGGAGCTATACCAGTCAAGGGCGATGCTAGAAAGTGACATGGGGAATGTGCGAAGTAATAATGCATCATCATGGGCTATAAGGTAACAAGCATGTCTAAACACTCGTAAATGTTTTTGTGGGTCCTCTTTACTCTGAAAGTGAGTAAATTTGGGGAGTTCCCACTGGCTAGGATATGGTCGAATGGGCACCGAAGGGTGGATGGGTTCATTGCATATTTGTTCATATGAAAGAACATTGCTTGAACCAAAAATGGATGTCTCAAGGTTAGACATCTTATCCATCAGCATCTTGATTAGATATACTGATGAATTGGTAGGTGGAGCACCCCCCAAGTTATAAGGTACCTACAAGGCGTTAGGAGGGGCATATGACGTACTTGGTTGCACTTGCATAGGTGCAACATATTGGTAGTTCGTCATAGGGACTGAGGTTGAAGTCAAGGGGGCTTGTGCCATGAAGCTAGAGGGCACAACTTGACTAGGTGCCACCAAAGGTGGTTGAATGGCAACATTGGTTATTAAAGGGTAGGTAGTCACTCCCACATTTATAGGTGCAAGAGTGTGTGGAGTCGAGACAATCAAGTTCTGGTATGGTGTAGAACTTGGTTGAATTGTTTGTGGTTGAGGGGGTATGGAAACCCCAATGGAGGTAGGTCCAAAAATAGACAAGGAGGCCAAATCTTGAGCATTGGCCATGGTCGGGTTATTGGTCAAGGCATTGGGTTGAGTGATTATGGGTTTTGTAGCAAAGGCTATTGAGACCATTACAGCTTCAACCAAGGAAATTGGCATCCCATAAATGGGATTACCTGAAGGGTCTCACATTTGGCTTCTCGCGAGATAGTGTTAGAGAGCCTTGATGTTGTGGTCAAGGAGTCTCTCAAAGTCTTGATCTCCTTCGAGAACAATAGGAGATTGATTGGTGGGGGTAGGCTGGATAGGAGTACATTCAATATCTGAAATATAATCCATTTGAGGACTTGCTATAAAAGACAAAGGCGGAATTGGTTGTTGCCTCGCATGGTCAATAAGGGATTTGGATTGACTATGTGTCAAAACCATCCAAGGCAAAAGGGGTCTAGGTTCTAGAAACTATGTATTTCAGTCTCAAAAAACTAGAATGTGTGTTTGACAACAAAAAAGTCTGGTTTTTAGCTTGCTATTTTTGAAATTTTTTTTTTGACAGTGACCGACATTGGTTGAGAAACCGATGTCAGGGAAGATAAGTTGCCGATGTCGGTGGAAAAACTGATGCTGGTGATTAAAAGTTGCCACCGTCGGTTGAAAAACTAATGTCGGTGTCTGTGTGTTTCTAGAAACTCATAAAACTAAAAGTTTTTGGAAGAAAAAGAAAGCTTTGAGTTGTTTAAAAACTCAGAATAATGCGTCCTTACTAGCTCAAAAAAAAAGCAGATAAAAACAACAAAAGAGATGAAGGCAAGCAACCTCTAAATGTTAAATTCCTAAGAATAAATTTTAGAGTCGTGGTGGCTTATGCCTTAGAAGAATATGTTGAAAGTGGGCTTTTAGAATGGGTACTAAAAGAGGAAATCTAAGGTTGGTTTTGTGTTAAGTTTTGGTGCTCAAAAAGTCTGTGTTAGGTTCTGTATGTGGCCTAGTGCTAGGATCTTGCTCCCCTCACTTCACGAGCCCAGAGCCAAGCTGGGTCGCTTAGCCAATATATACTTCCCCTAGAGTTTATACTTTGCCAGAGAATAGAGAGGGTCCTCCTCTTGGTTGTGAAGTCTAAGTAGGATCGCCAGGAAGGGTAAGGTATCCGCTAGGTGGTGAAATCCTAGTCGGGCCTTGTCTCAGGTATGTTATATGTTTGATTTGTGAATGTGAACTGGTCGTGTAACATAAGTGCACTACGATTTATTCATAATGCGTTTTAATTACTAGATGAGCTAAATATGCATTCAAGCAGGAGTGAAATGCATTTAACTTTTAACCCAAATTGAAATGTTTGTTCAGATGCAGACAAGTGGGAAAAGATTTAAGAGCATGAATTTCACTACTCTAAGATGCAGAAAGAAATGACAAGAAGAAAAAGAAAGAGGTTCTTTTTAACTTATGCTTATGGTTTCTTTTCGAAAGAAAAAGAAAGAAGAAGGAAGGATACAAGAAGAAATCTAATGCACCTCTATGAATGTTTGCTTTTTCAGAAGAAAAAAGAATGATGAACCCAAGGAAATTCCAAGGGTCCCACCAGGCGTGCCAAAATGTTTCTACTTTTTTTTTGCTTGTTTATATTCAGAAGAAATAAGAAACTAAGGATAATGGTCAGGGGTTAGATGATACCCGGATGAAGTTGTGCATCGTATCCAGACATTGAAGGAGCTCCTCTTTGGATGTGGAGGAAGACACCTGTAGAGAGAATAAGACTTAAATAGAGAAAATGTTAGAGACAGATATGGTGGACTGCCAAGCAAAGCTCGGTCCCAGAAGTGCAAAGACTTCCTTGAGGGATCACAATCCACTGTTTATAAGTAAAAATATCAAAAATAAAGAAATGACAAATGACTAACAAAGAGGAAATTAGATAATGCGTACCTATTTCTTTGCAGTCGATCTACCACAGTTGTCGATGTCGATTAATCTGCCGGTGTCGGTTGGTCAATTGCTGATGTCAGTTAGGCTGCCGATGTCGGTAGGGGAAGTGGTCGATGTTGGTTAGGGCAATGGCCTTGGATGGGTTTTGTATGGGTTTGTGGTTGACAGAGGGGTTTTATGGGTTTAAAAGGTCTGTGCAGGGAGACGAATAAGGTCTGCAAAAGGACAAAGGTAGATGATAGGTTGTCAAAAAGGGTCAAGATAAAAGGAAGGCTTTATAGCCTCTCTAGGAAGAAAGCTGGGTCTGGTTGAAGGTTGGGTCTAGTCTGGTAGTATTTAGAGATAGTAAATTAACTAATTACTAATGTGTTCTAAATACTGAAATGAAAGGCAGAAGAAATACTTAGCTCTGGTGAGATGAAGAACCAAGGTGTTGAATGCTTGTCCCTCTTACGGCTAATGTCCAGGGCCCCATGCAATGCTTCAGTCTAATCTGGAGTGACTGGTGTAGAGTCTCTATGGCCAAGGGAGTGTTAGTTGAAGTCTGATGCCTGTTGATGTCTCAGAGTTTGAGAGGAAGAGAGAGAGAGAGCCAGATCTGAGTGAGCGAGAGTCCCAGAGAGAAGCGTCTAAGAGTCTAAGAGCGAGTCCATCTAAGAGTTTTTGGGGGGCATAACTCAATGTTAGACGTCGGTTTATGTAACTGATGTTGGCTATCCCACCGGTGTCGACTGACAGTTGATCGATGTCGGCGGCTGAAAAATGAGTAAATGGGCTAAGAAGCCCGTTCTCCATTTGCCAAGTGCACTTGTTAGTTGGGGAATGGTCAAATGACGGGATTAATAAGCATGAGGGTTAGTTAAGAGGTAAATAGGGAGTGAGAATAAGTCTTAGTTAGTTAGGATTGGGATGACTTAGTCATAGGGTGAGTCATGGGGTAGGAAATGGTCTTAGGGGTGAGGTGTCCAAGGCGAGGTGTCATAGGTGAGGTGTCATGGGTGATGTCAAGGGTGATGTCATAATTTAAAATAAGTTGCTTATTTTAAATTAATAAAGTGTGGGTTAGGACCAAGGGGAGTCAACACAATTTAGGTGTCTACAAGGACATGAAAAAGATCAAAGCTAACATCAACCTTCACAAGCTAGCCTAGATCACTTAACAAATAAAGTTGTTGCTTAAAGCCTTAAATAGAGGGCCATCTACTAACAAGTCAAAATTTGTGCATGCCAATGTAATGGTATATAAAGATAAGCCCAAAGTACAACCTTGTTTTTTGACTAATATAATGTTTGGGAAGAACATTCATAATTTCCTGGTTGACTCAGGTGCCTCATCTAATGTGATACCTACAAATGTATGCAGAAAATTAAGGTCTATCCCAGATAATTCAAAGAGAGTGGTACTATATTTAGATAAGTCTTTTGCCCCATGTGTTATAGAGTTGACTAATGTACACATACAACTCACATCTAATCCATGTGTACAACAATACATAGATATTATGTTCATTGATATTTTAGAAGCTTATAGCCTATTATTGAGTTGAAATTGGTCAAAGACACTGAATGAGTACGTGGATACATATTTCTCACATATGTGGCTACCTTAGAAAGGATTAGCCTACCATATCTGAGTAGATAGAGAACTAAAGATGAAGTACTTGATCACTAAGTACAACATCAAGAATGAGAAGGTTGACTTTGCATATATGCATGTAGGAGTGTACACATTAACTATCAATCAAGAGCTTCATGAACAAGAATTTGAAAGTCCTTCTCAGTTATGGACTCTTTATTTCAACAAAGCTAGATCAAAACAAGGTTCAAACATTTTCATGCCATGATAGACCTAGATGATAAGTAATATTTCATTGCTTAAAGACTATAGTTCTTCTATAATAAAAATAGAGTTAAGTATGAAGTTCTAATCCTGAGCCTATAATTTGTGTAAAATTATAATGTCAAATAGTTGTAAATATTTGATGATTTAGAACTAGTTATTAACCAGATTAGAAAGAAGTATCAATACAATCTCTCCTACTTAAAAAATTAAAAATACTAAGTCTTTTGAAACATTCAATATCAATGTTATCACAAAGGAATCGAACCAAATAGTAGATTCACTAACAACTTTAGCAACTAATCTGGTACTTCTATAAGAATCTAAGATGTAGAGATGCTTTGTGGAGGTGGTTCCTTACCCCTCTATCCTAGATAAGATGGACAACTTATAAATATTTGAGGATGATTAACAAATTGTATAATTTATGAGTAGTTTTAAAACCTTTGAATTTTAGTTGATAATTGAGAAGGATGTTGAATCCATGCATATTGAACATCTAAGAGAGGATAGTGTCCTATAGTTGAAGGAAAATTGCATTCCTTTGGGAATGGTTTCCCTAGAGTGAGATTTTGATGTAAACATACAGGCTCAAAAATAAAAGCAACATAAATTAACTCAGTTTGATTTTATCAAGGAGAATCTAGGCACTAAACAACATCTTCAATATGTGAATATTGGTCTGAGTTACATTGAAAGTGAGAAATAAAAGATGAAAAGTCTGATGATGGAATATGAGGACATGATCATTTGCACATATGAATATTTTAAAGTCTTTGACCTCAGAGTCATCACACATACCATTCCATTGAAGCCAGAGCACAAGAATTTCAAGTAGTGACAAAGACCAACAAATCTAATACTAGAACCTCTCATCTAAATAAAGATTTAGAAACTAATAGATGCTAAGATTATCTTTCTCATTAGGCATTCTACTTGGGTAACCAATCTAGTACCAATCAGAAAGAAGAATAGATAAACTAGACTCTTTGTTGACTTCATAAACCTGGATTGCACATAAAAAAAAGATGTCTATCATTTTCCCTTTATAGATGAGGTAATTCAAATGGTTAATTGATATGAGATGATGTCCTTATTAGATGGATTCTCAGGCTATAACCAAGTGTTGATAGAATTACAAGATAGAATGAAGACTATTTTTACCACCAAATGGAAAAAAATTACATACAAAAATATGTCTTTTGACCTAATCAATACAGGATCAAATTTATGAAGAATCATTGACTTATTTTTTCAAGGACTTATTGGCGAATTTATCATTGTTTATATGAATAACTTGACAATGTATTTAAATGATAAAATTGATTATGCAAATCATTTGTAGAGAGTGTTTGATAGGTGCAAAAGATATGGGATATCACTTAATCTAAAAAGGAGTATACTTGGAGTCACCAAAGGAAAACTACTAGGCCATGTCATTGCCAAAGATGGGATCTCTATTTATCCAGAATGAGTATGGGCAATTTCCAAGATGGCACCTCCTAATAGCAAAAAAAATTGAAGTCTTTATTTGGAAATATAAAATTGTAAGGAATTTTTTTCTAGGTTTATAGATATTGTCAAACAATTGAATGATATGTTGAAATAAGATGTCAAAATAGAGTGGATAATGGAGGCTATGAAAACTTTTCAAGACATCAAGACTATCATTACCCAACTTCTAGTTTTGATCAGCCCAAAATTTAATGAGGAATTCCACCTCTATTCATTTTCCTCAGAGTACACTATAGCAGTTGTACTCACATAAAAATTAGATGAAAATGAACATTTGATTGCCTTTATGAGCACCAATCTGAAGGATGCAGATTTTAAATGCTCAATTATTGAAAAACTAATATATACACTGATCAAATTTGTGAAAAAAAATTAGACATTATATTTTGAGAAACAAGACATATGTTATTATTTCAGATTTAGTTTTCACATTAAGCTAGAATGAATTGGGTGAAAGAAGAAGAAAGTGGATAACAAAGTTATAAGAGTTAGATCTTGGAATCAAACCAACTAAGATGATGAGAGGCTAGTTAATCATCTTACTCATGACTGAGATTGATCCACATATTTGTATTGAAAAAATCAATGAGATTCAAGTAGTTGGTAGTGAATGGTATGCTCAGATCATCCATTATTTGTTCATTGGCACATGCTCCCATGAACTAAATAAAGAGAAAATATAAGCTGTTAGTCTCAAATTCATTCATTGTATGATAAAAAAGGAATCCTATATTGAAATAACTATGAGGGTATCTACTTGAGGTGCTTCTCAAAAGAAAAAACTACAGATACCCTTAATAATCTACATCAGAATATAGGTAGTGAAAATATCTCAGACAATGTTACAACTCACAAAATCTTGAGGATTCGATACTATTGGCATGCGATCTTTAAAGATTCCCAAAACCATGTCATAACCTACCAAAAATGTTAGGTATTTGGTAAAAGAGAAGTGAATGTTAAATACCTCTATAACTAGTCATTGAAGGATGGCCTTTTACTCAATAGGGTCTTGATTTCATTGGGATGATCAACCCAAAATATTCTACAAGGCACAAATTTATCATAATAGCTATGGACTATTGCATTAGATAGATAGAATATATGGTCACAAATAATTTTATACCATTAGATGTCATTAAATTTTTAGAAGAGAACATACTTACCAGGTCTGGTACTCTAACATCCTTAGTTTGTGACAATGGTCTAGATTTCTAGTCTATTGAATTTATAGATTGGGCTTACAACAATTAAATCACCATCAAGTTTTCTTTAAACTATTATCCACAAGGGAATGGTGCAGCTAGATCCATAAACATGAATCTAATGAATTTTATTAATAATCCAGTCTAAGATAAATCAATAGAATGGTATCTACTACTAAAATATGCATTATAGTCAGATTGAATAAGATAAAAGTAAGTCCTCAAAGCTTCACCTTTTTTTCTAGTGTATGGATAACAACTAGTTTTGTTCCATAACTCATAAAATCCAAACACACTAATTTATATAAGAGTATATGGGGGAAGATGAAAGAATCCAATCTAGACTACTTAACATAGACCAAATGGAAGATATAAGAACTGAAACACTGCATAGCTTTAACAAATACTAAGACATAGTCAAAAGGTGATTTGATAAGAGATCCAAAATCTAAGCATTCAGGATTTCAAACCTAGTGTTTCTATGGGACAAAGAACATGAGAATAAATGACAACATGATGGGTTCATTATTTTATGGTTTAAACCATATTAGATATCTGAGATACTAGATAATAATGCCTTCCACTTGAAGAACCTTCAAGTTAATGACCTCATCTTTCTAGTCAATTTTTTTTTGAGACACTATTTTATCGCTGCTTCAACTAGATATGCTTCTAAGTGATGGTAAGTAGAGATGTCGATGCATGAGTAGAGTAGGTTTCCTACTTTTTAGAGTAGTGTTTCCTATTTTTTGTATTTTCTTTAAGTAGATTAATTGTTATGATTTCTAGATTAATTTTTTAAAATTATAGAACAAATCAACTAATTTCCTATACTGAAGTTACAAAATACTTTACAAAAACAAGAGGATGATATAAAAGGATATGCAATTAATTTTCAAAAAGATTTATTTTGACAGTGATTGAGCTTACATGATATAAGTATGTGTTATGATCGAAAGAGGTTTTGCTTGGGCTGGATAAGCTTACTAGACCTTTAAGATTTACTTTGATATAGTCATAAATTTTAGAAATACTTTCATTTCTAATGATCAACTACACTATTACATACTAAAACTTGGATGGTAGAGAATAAACATAGAAATAGATACACACTGATAGGGATGTATTGATTAAAATAAGTTTTCTTATACATACACCTAATCAATGGTGGTTCCCAATCCTTCTTCTATCTGTGTTTAAAAAATAATAATCATACAAATTAATAAAAGATGAGTGATTTAAGTAATCTCTACCGGGATTATGGATGCCTAGCTAACAATAGAGCAAGGCTTTGAGTGGAATTAAAGGTATCTCTATCAAGATTATAGATACATGACTGGAAATAGAGTAATGCCCAGGCTTCCCTTACTATTTGGTTACAAAATATAAATTCAAAATGAAAACTAAAGTATTTATCCAAGATTTTTTCAAAACTCTCATTGTTAGGAGGCCCCTTATCCAACGGTAGCACAATTGATTACTTATATATGAGCAATTGAACACGGAAATTATACCAGAATGATTAAGGAACTAGAAACATGAGACAACAAAGAATTTGAGAGACAATACACACAATTGTATTAGATAATACTAGAAGAAAATACAAATAAGGAAGATGCCACTTCTTCCTCCACCTCAAAGGCTTGCCACACCTCAAGACCTTCTTCCTCCCTCTCTCTTGCTCAACACAAAACCAACTCTAAAACATGAGTTACAATCCCTCTTTGAATGCTATAGCTGATCTCCTTGACCTTACACCTGTAGATCTCCTTGACCTTGCTAGCTTCAATGCCTTTACTTGCCTTAGAATTACTTTAAAATACATGCCTTATGGGTCTATAAATAAGATCCCATGCTTACAAAAAATAGACATCTAACTACTAAAATTAGACACACAGCTTGCGACTTAAAATAGTCTCTTAGCATGCAAACACTCAGTTTAACTAACTGACTGTTCGTAAATAGCAGTTCTGGACCGCACAGGTGACCGACATCGGTCCCTGCTTGTCTGGTGTTGCCGACGTCGGCTGACTCCTCTGTCGTCACCGGTCTCCTTCTCCACTGCATCTGACTGATGTCGGTCATACTGCCGACATCGGTGGCTCTGGTTCTTCAACATCCTTTCTTCATGTGTGTGCAAACGGTTGAAGCTTTTAGCTCCACACCCTAACAATCTCCCACTTGGAGATAAATAGCTGCAACCTGTACTTGTACCTATACACCATCTATTTTGTTCCTTAGGCTCTGTATTCCTCTTCAAAGTCACCCTTGAAGACCAACCACCACGCAAACCTGTGATGCTATCCTTGTCACCTATGCCACAAGAATTTTGCTGCTCCCAAATTCTTCATGACATACTTCTGAACCAACTTTACCCTTAGCTCAGAAAACTCCCTGTATATGCAACCCTGCAAAAAGTAACACAATACAGTAACAGGATAATGTAGCTAATATTATCCAACCTGGTAAAGATAAAATACAATGGTCAAACCTCGATTGCCCTGCAGCTAACTCAAGACCATATACCATAGCCTTCTGTCTCAGATGTCCATCCACTCTCTTCTCTAAAATGGGAATCCATCCCTCTATCCAGTTGACAACTCCACCAACAAGTACCTGTTTGGCTTTACTCCAAGGACTCACACTCCTCATCCATGTCAAGCTCCCACTGTTTCTGGATTCTACCTGCATTGCTTCCTCCATCTTCCTAGTTCATGACTAACAGTAAGCAATATAAAGAAGGTGAACAATGAATATGAGGTTCACATACCTTTCCTGACCTCCACATGGGTGTTTGAGACTTAGTAATTCACCCAACATCCGTTCCAATGACCAATCTAGGCCATCTCCCAGTCTGCTTCCGACCGATGTCGGTTCCCTGCACTGATCCTGACTGCCGACGTCATTACCCCTAGCCGACGCCAGCGTCCCTTCTGCCGACGTCGGTCCTGATGACCGACATCAGAATTCTCCTGTCCAACCTACCGACCCTGTTGGTCTGCACATGACCGATGTCAGTATCTGGATGACTGACGTCGGTGCCAAGCTGCCGACATCGGTGTCTGTGTGTTCCTGTAAGTGATGAATTTTTCATCCGCGAGCTCTTCTTGGATCATACCTCTGTCCATGCTGCCCTGCTCAGATTTATTCAGCCCCTGTGACTGATCTCTATCCTTCATCTCCTCCATAAACACCAAGGCTTCTTTGTTCCTGTCAAAGGCATCAAATTTTCTCTTTCTATAATGAACTGTATCTATGCACATACCTTTTGAATCAAGAACTTCCATTCCCTCCCTGGTCTTGTGACCAAGCCTATTAGGCCACATCTTCGAATCTACACCAGAAGTGGAATCAGTAATACAAGTAGATAGATAAAGAGAACCTACTTTCTTACCTCTTGCTAAAACAAGTGCTCCCTTGGTAACCTTCCAAGAATCCGTTGTGAGGGTTATTGTGCATCCCTCATCTCCCACCTTCCTACAGAAATCAGACTCTGCTTCAGAATTGGAACATGCATGACCTCCTTCAACACCCATGTGTTGTCAATCTGCAATCTCAGCTGCACTTTCCCTTTGCCAACTATCTGACAAGGCGTACCATCCCCTAAATAAAGAACTCCAAAATCTCCCTGTTCATACTCATGAAACAAATCTCTGTTTGGGGATGCATGAAAAGATGAACCAGAATCTAATATCCATGATCCTACGTGACTATCCAAAGAAAGTATGAGAGCATCCTGTACCACAATATTTGCATTTTTTGCTTCTTCCATACCTGTATGTTGATTCTCTTTATCTCTCAACCAACACTCCTTCTTTGTATGTCCTTTCTTTCCACAAAACCAGTAGGTAATACCTTTAGACTCGGATCTCCTTCCCAACCTTGATTTCCCTTGCTCAATCTTCTCCTTTTGCCTTCCTCTGCTTTCCACGCTTAGAGCGTTCCCTGATGATTCACCTGTGCTTCTCCTGCGTATTTCCTCATTCAAGATCACACTCACAACATCATCAAATTTTAAGATTTTAGAAGCAGATGCAGAGTTACTTACTGCCATAACCATACCGTCCCAACTTTTAGGCAAAGAACATAAAATCAAGAGAGCCTTTACCTCATCATCAAAAACAATGTTGACTGAAGCTAATTGGTTTACCAAACCATGGAAATCACTGAGATGAGTATGTACCAAACCTCCTTCCTGCATTTGCAAAGTAAATAGCTACGTCATAAGGTATACCTTATTAGAAGCCGAGGGCTTTTCGTATAAATTTGCCAAGGACTTTATCAACTCTTCCGTTGTTTTGCATTGTGATAAGCTGGAAATCACAGAAGCTCCAAGACTCAACCTTATGGAACCGAGAGCCTTCCGATCAAGAACACTCCATTCTTCATCCTTCATATCTATGGGCTTGCATGCAACCCCACCCAACGGTAAGTACAGATCCTTTTGATACAGATAGTCCTCAATCTGCATCTTCCAGTGTTGATAATTCTTGCCGTTAAACTTCTCCATTCATAGCTTGCTTTCTTCTGCCATTGCTGAACTCCCACTCAATCAGAAAACCCTGTGAATGACCTGTAATCAAAAACAATAACCTACTTCCTGCAAACCGTAGCTCTGATACCAACTGTTAGGAGGCCCCTTATCCAACGGTAGCATAATTGATTACTTATATATGAGCAATTGAACATGGAAATTATACCAGAATGATTAAGGAACTAGAAACATGAGACAACAAAGAATTTGAGAGACAATACACACAATTGTATTAGATAATACTAGAAGAAAATACAAATAAGGAAGATGCCACTTCTTCCTCCACCTCAAAGGCTTGCCACACCTCAAGACCTTCTTCCTCCCTCTCTCTTGCTCAACACAAAACCAACTCTAAAACATGAGTTACAATCCCTCCTTGAATGCTATAGCTGATCTCCTTGACCTTACACCTGTAGATCTCCTTGACCTTGCTAGCTTCAATGCCTTTACTTGCCTTAGAATTACTTTACAATACATGCCTTATGGGTCTATAAATAAGATCCCATGCTTACAAAAAATAGACATCTAACTACTAAAATTAGACACACAGCTCGCGACTTAAAATAGTCTCTTAGCATGCAAACACTTGGTTTAACTAACTGACTGTTCGTAAACAGCAGTTCTGGACCGCACAGGCGATCGACGTCGGTCCCTGCTTGTCTGGTGCTGCCGACGTCAGCCGACTCCTCTGCCGTCCCCGGTCTCCTTCTCCACTGCATCTAACCGACGTCGGTCATACTGCCGACGTCGGTGGCTCTGGTTCTTCAGCATCCTTTCTTCATGTGTGTGCAAACGGTTGAAGCTTTTAGCTCCACACCCTAACACTCATAACAAAGGAAAATTAAATTGATAAAATCATGCATAGATCCAAGGAGTGAAAAGGGTTAGTATGTCGTATGAGGAAGGAAGAGTCTTTTTCTTTAGGGAAATATTTACTTATTCTTTTATGTTTAGGACCAAAGTTTTATTATGGTGTATTTATGAGATTTTAGGATCTCAGATACTCATTAATATTTTCCCCATTGAGTCATAATTTGATATTCCCTAACAAACACACCCCATTTTCAAAAATTTAATGGGGACCCACTATTATTTGAATATCCTTATTTAAAGTCCTCTAAGCCTTAAACATCCATGAGACTATTTTTATTTTGTATAAGTCTAAGGTTATCTTCAAAATCTAAAGTTACAGAGTCCATAATTATGAAAATCAAAGATGGAACCTTGATTTTGATCTATCTTAAAATTTGGGTTTTCAAAAATTGACTTTATAATTTATTTGGACTGAGGAAACTAGTATGTTTTGTCCTAGTGTTCATATTGTTAGTGCCCAAAATTGCATTAAAGTAATTGAGCCCTTTGTCAAATGTAAATGACTAAGTCATTATCCCAATTTTTGTCTTCGAATGTTCACTTCAAGGTCAAGTTTCATGTTAGGTTGGCTAAGTGTTAAAATGGTCTTTACTTGGCGTGTGTGTAAAGCCTTTATATTTTTTTGATATTTTTATATGAACACTTTACCCATTGAAAATAGGTCTTTGGGATTTTTTTATCTTAGAAAAAAAATCTGAAGAATTATTTTTGTCAAGCAAAGTGTTAGTGTTTTAGATTAAGGTAAAAAAAGGTTTTGAAGGGGCCCCGAAACCCTTTAACAGAAAAAAGAAAGATTAAACATTAAAGCCCACCAGGAAAAACATACCTAAAACATACTACAGAACAACATCTAGAATAGGTTTTTAGGGGCCTGAAACCACCAATATAAACCAATAAAAGCACCCAAGTTTTACAAGGACCTAAAACCTAAACAAAACCACGCTTAACTACCTGAAAACTAGGTTTTACAAGGACTTGAAACCTCATAAATAGAGACACCTTCACCCATCTCCAAAACGAATAGAGCGGGATCCTAGGTTTGAACCAACAACTGCAAGACCATAAATTTGAAGGACTTGCTCACATACAATGGTCGTCAAAATATTTCTTTGCAAACCCGCCAAATGATTCCCACGACGTCAGGTACACTGTTCAATCTTAGCGCCTCCACGACGAAGGTAGATCCACCACACCCATTATTTTTCTTGAGCAGGGCTCCTCCACAGCTTAGGTTTTCTCTATTTTTCCCTTAACAGGGCACTGCAACTCACACACTAACCATAGAGGAAACAAAGTTTCCCCCATCCAAACACTTTTAACTTCGCAACCCAGATCAAGATGGCCGTCCACCTCAGGCTAGAAATCCAACCTAGGTTCCATCTGATACAGAGATTTGAAGCAAAATAAAGTAACACACAATAAACGATCGCTCATTTCTTTGTCGTGCCTAAACACCAAGACTCCCTCTGTTCGTGCCACTTGCAGTTTGGGATTTGGTCGACAAAGTCCAAGATGCGGCCATGGAGGTTAGGGTTTTAGCACGGCCACATCCGCAGCTGCACGCCCTCTTCCCTCATCCCTCCGCGCGCAAAGTGTTAGTGTTAGTGCCCAAAATTGAATTAAATAAATTGAGCCCTTTGTCAAATTTAAATGACTAAGTCATTAGCCCAAAAACTATCTTTGAATGTTTGCACCAAATTCAAGTTCCAAGTTAGGTTAGCTAAGTGTTAAAATGGTCTTTACTTAGCATGTGTGTAAAGACTTTAGATTTTTTTAAACTTTGTGCATGAACACTTTGTTCAATGGAAATAGGTCTTTGGGTTTTTTTATCTTGGACAAAAAGTTTGAAATTTTATTTCTGTGAGGCAAAGTGTTCACACAAAGTTTGAAGAAATTTTATGTTAGGCCAAAGTCTTATTTGTTTCAAATTTTTTTTTCGTGACAAAAAGTCTATAGGTATATTTGTTTTAGACTTTTTATCTATGGAAAAAATTCAAAAGGGTACTTGCCATTCAGACATGTTGCTCATGCAAGAAATCCTGATAAAAGTCATTTATTTTGGTAAAAATTTCAAGTCTAATTTCTTCAGCAAAATTGTCAAGTCTAATTCCTTCGACAAAAGTGTAAGGTCTAAATTCCTTTGGAAAAAGTGCAAAATTTAATTCTTTTAGGGAATTTGTTTCAGATAAAATGTTTGAAACAATTATCCTGGTATAAACAAACATGACAAATATCAAATTTCTATAGGAAAAGTGTCTGAGAGTGTTCATTTCTTTAGGAAAATTATCCTAGACAAAATGTCCGAAACAATTGTCTTGATAAACAAGGGGCCTAGGAGCAGAAGTGCCAAGAACAAAAAGCCCATAATAATTTTGTTGAAGAACAAATTGTCAAAGACAAAAATAACACAAACAAAATGTTCAAAACAATTCTTTCAAAGACCCAGTTGCTACAAGATAGAAAAGCCAAAGACAAAGACCCAAAACATATTATCCAAACTCAAAACTTGGTAATTTTCCTTGTTTATTTTAATCCAATCACAACTAAGCAGGCAGATCATGATCAAATGGTACACATTAATGCAAAGGAATATGATTCAACATCATGCAAGGGTTAATAAAGTCAAAGGAATATGAAAAGGACATGTGTCAAACTCTCAGTGAGTGGAACCAGTAGCGTGATAACCACATGAATGTCTATGATGGCCACATGAACGTATTTTGATGGTTGCACATATGTTAAAGTTAAGATCCAATGGATACTTTCCATTTATGGCTTAAATTTGATGATTGCACAAACATTAAAAACATTCACATGAACATCAAATAATGGGTGCATGAACGTCCAATTTAAGTCATAAAAGGCAATCCCTCATTGGAGCTTTAATTTGATGGTCACACAAATGTCATTGATGAACACATAGATGTCAAATGATGGGCACACAAACATCAAATTTAATGCATTGGGAAGTTAGTGACATTTGATCCATGACAAAAGGGATTAACGGTCCACATTGATCCATGCACATAGATCCAAAAGTGCAAACTAAGATGAATTTTTCAAAGGGTCTAGGTTTAATGTAGTAGTGACATATGTCACAACTGTAATGATCTAGACATAGATTTATGGTCTGTGTTTGTTTGGATGAGTAGATCTAATGATGGAAGATGATTGTGGACATTTCAATGAAGTTTAACCACATATGGAGACAAGTGAAGTTGAGGTCAGTGTAAATTAAATATATTGGTGAGCAGACATGATATGGCAATGCCACATAGGTATGCACGATATGTTCAAGGACCCTATGCAATAAGTTATCAAAGGATTCCACCACTGATAGTAGCATGGAAAATTTGCAAGAGGGACCAATATTTACCCAAGTAAATGAAAAGTTGAAACTAATGCATTTTTGCATTAAAGAATATGAAGGAAGCCCAAAAATGCCAAATGTTCAAAACCAAAAATGTAAAAATGCAAAATGTGAAAAATAAATTGGAGACAAAAGTAAAAAGTGACCTAAGTCTTTTGCATTATTTCATTTTTGCACTTGTCCAAGTTCCTCCATGGGAGAGAAATTGCAGGATTGCAAATCCAAAGTGGGCCACTCCATAAAAGATCATTCAAAGGGCCATGGATCTAGAATATTCCTAGGAAATCATTGTAAGAGAAGGTTATTCTATGGCATGCATAAGGGGAAGGGTAGATGTCCAGGAGGTTCTATTTATGCAAGCAAGTGGTTCAAAGCATCTCTGGGTGGCTGTATAAAGTGACAAAGTTTGTTTGGATCCTTAAATAATTTTTCTCCCTCTAGCTCGTAGTCAAGAGCATATTTAGGCAGTTGCACATAATGACAAAGTTTGTTTAGCCCTCTACCCTAAATATTTTCCTTCTAGCTCATGTGAAAGGCATCTCCCACAATGAGATCAAGGAGTTTGTTGAAAATCTTTATCATTATTTGTAGATGTAGTTAGAACATTGATTTTTTTTGCAAATGGATGAAGATTTCAGGCATGGCAAGGGAATATTTTCCAATTAGAAGCATCTTGGTGGACTTGAAAGTTTTTTTTGAAATTTTGTAAATTGTGAACCATAGTTCTAGATTTGAGATTGTATAAATAGAGGGCTTCTCCTCTATTAAAGGTGTTGGTTGGCCATTGTGTTGGTTGTTGTTGGTCATTGTTTTATGGGTTCCTTTTCTCTAAGTCTAGGTTCTACAATTTTTTTTTAGGATCAATTGTTGTGTGTAGATTTTGTCTCCCTTGCTAAGGTGGTTGTAAATGCATAACCATTAGCAAGTTTTGAGAGCATGTTTATGTCTCCCTTGTCAAAAGAGCAATCTCACCATGCTTGCCCCCATGGCAACATTTTGAAATATTGATATGTGTAATATATCTTTTCAAGTTAGTGAAAATTATTATGATTCTTTATTATTTATTATAGATGAAGTGCAATGACATGTTTTACAACAATTAATGACCAGACATTTGGGTTTGTGCTCACTACTGGTTTTCATTTTGAGCATAGATTTAGATTATAAAATCTTTTTACATTTCTTCAGGATAGTTGTTAAATATCTTGTTAGGGCATCCTAGGTTTATAGATTTAATAGGGGAAAACATTTGAAATATTTGTTTCAGTGTATGTTCTAGTCTCTCAAGGATCATTTAGTATTTACCATTATCTTGCATTTGAAGTTTTTCTACGTCTTTGCTAAGGAATATTATCATGACATACTATAAGACACCCTACTATTTGGAATCCACCAGCACGCCACCCTTCATTTTATAATTATCCAACTATTTTAACCTATCCTATCCTGCAAATAATATACCTTGTTGCATACTATAAGTGTTATTTGCCTTAAAAATGTATAGGATCTTGCATATTTGAAATGTGTTTGTAGTTTGTGTTTTAAATTCTAGCATTGTAGTCTTTTATTTGACCCCTGTTGTTGAAGATTTTATAGAATAAAGATTGCAATCACTTTACCATCTATCTTTAGTAGCTTGTATATGACTTAGAGCATTTGTGCATTTCATATGACAACCCTTCATGGGTGAAGTGTGAAAACTTGGTTATTCCCTAGTCATATTTGTTCCTTGTGCCAAAAATCCCCACGGAGGTTGAATTGCAAAAGCTTTCCATGTGAGCAAGCTACCTCATAGGTCCTCTCACCTTGGTTCAGACAGATCCAAAATTAGTAGGGAGCTAACCATATCCCTTATAGGTGCCTCTCAGTCATTTTTTGAATTTGGTCCATTCTTGATGCCAAACTCTTCTTTGGCTACAATGACATACTAGGGTTTTTTTATCATTGCTTTCCATTTTCTCTCAAGTGTGCAAGGTTGAGTATAAGAGGTGTACAACTGGGAACCAACACATATCTTTTATATGTTCACAAGATTATTAGAAAAAACTTATTAATTATTTATGATTGAGCCTTACTTTATTTATACAAAATCAAGACAAGTGATAACACTACATTATTTGGAGCCTTCAATGTTCACAAAAGTTTTTAAGTCTTCAAAGTCCCTGAGCTCCAAGACATTGACAAATGATGTTACTATATTTAGATCCCTTAAGATTTTAAAAAAATATAAATGTTCCATATATATGAGGTCCAAGAACATGCCATGTAGTGTAATTACGTGAATTATAATACCCCTCGTATCAATTCTAGTCATCTTGATCCATTTGTCATATGTGGTGACCATTTATATGTGTATAAAATTCAACATGGGATATTTGATGTTACCTTGGTTGTACCATTATTTCATATTATATGTTTTCATATATTTTGTGGTCTCAATGGATATGTATTGGAATGTATAGGATTATCACTCTGTACCTTAGTTAGCTAGTTCAGTAGACCTCAATTGGATGTATGATTACTTCGTATGATTGTCTTGAGTGGATGTATATTTTAATTTAATATTGATGTTGATTAACATGATTTATTTTGTGACATAATTGTATATATATATACTTGTTGACATATCATTTAGATATCGATTATTTTTTGGATGTATTTGATATTGAATTGAGTGTATAGATTACAAAAGAAAAAAATGTAAGATTATGAGTGACTTAGACATACCTTGATGGATCATATACACACCTAAATTCACACTAAACCTTTAATCTTATACCCTTAATTCTTTACAAATTGTTAATTATATTATTTTGTGTCTTTTAAATTCTTCTCTTTATTATTTTTAAATTTTGGTGTTTTGACCTAAACCTATATTCTAATTTAATAACCCTAAACCTAAATTAACCTTCAATGAGGTTATTTAACATTGATAAAGGTTTGAGTTGACCCACAAACCCAACCATTGTTTTCAATCTTGGATTTATCTTTTCAACCACTTTTTAGCTTAAATATTTGACAAGAAAAGCCTCTTTTACAAGTTATTTTTGAGTCCATACATATACCCATTATGTAGGTGGTTTTTTAAAGTAATATTGACCACTTTTTGGTTGCATAAAATCCCTCATTTATATCCTATATTTTTGCTTCCACAAACAACCCTTATTTTATTTGTATAAAAAGTTGTATTATGCATTTGAGTGGAAGAAACACACATGCGAGTGTGTAAAGATATTTATGAGGTTTGTAAGAGAATTTATGAAGGGAGGTCACATCTTTGGGATGAGGATAGCCATGTTTCACCCTCTTATTGATCATTATTTTTAGTGTCTTTTATTTTTAATGACCTTCTTTTAGTCTTTGAAGGGGATGCATTTTAGATTGTTAGAGAGCTTGTGTGTTTGAAGAAAGGCTTTTGGTTTGAGGTAAGTCTTTTATATAATTTTTTTTTAATGTTTGAATGCTATCTCTTATATTTTTTTCTCTTGAATGAATCTTGTTTAAATAAAAATCAACAAATATTTTGATTGGGTTGAAGCCTTTGTTTTAAAGTTTTTCTATTTTGTATTGTTGCCATGATTTTCCTTTCTTATTGTCTTCTTATTTTGTTGTGTGAATGTTGGGTTATGAGAGGTTTAAGGAGGAAAATTATTTCTTGATAATCATTTTTTATTTAGTTTGGGAAGCCTTTGCATTCATTAATGAACTTATGTGACAAATAAAGCAAGTGTCCTCTTCTCTTCCCTTTAGTGAAGACTTGATGACTTCCTTGTTCTTTATGTTTTCATTATAATATTTTGTTAATTTGTTTTATTGAATTTTGGCATTTATAACCATTTCCATTTTAAGATTTTTAAATTGTACATGTGAGCAGAGGCATGCCTATTTCCCTTGGGCTTGGGGGAGGCTATGCATGAACCTTACTCGATGAGAATCCCGTATAATGATGTGTTAAGTTGTGGAGCTAAAAGCTTCACTGCTATGCAAATGTGGAAGTTGCTGGGCTTAGCCAGTAACCAGCATCAACAGTATCACTGACATCAGTTAGGTGTGGATCAGATCTGACTGATATCAGTTAGGGATCAGCTGACATCGATCATATGTAGACTGACAGTGATTGGCGTCGGTCACCTGTGTGTGTGCATTTGCATGCATTTCCAGAATTATATTTGTTCTAATTATGGGAGGACAGAGTGTTTGCATGTAAAGACTAATTTTAGTCTTGAGTCTGTGTTTCTAATTATTGTATGCCTTGGATCCTATTTAAGAGACCCATGGGGCATGTATTGTAAGCAAGCAAGTAAGCAAGGTCAATTAGATCTGCAAGGTGCAAGATCAAGAAGATCAACTGAAGCAAGAGAATAATAACTTGGTTATTGAGTTGATTGTAATTGATTGAGAGAGAGAACTCTTGAGAGAAATACTATACACCCAAGAGGTGTGGGAAGAGTGATATTTCTTCATTGTATTCTGGAAGAGTTTAATACAAGATTGGTTGTTTCTTGTATCTCCTATTATTTACTATTTTTGATTTCTAGTTACTTATTACTTCTAGTTCAATTTCATGTTTATTTGCTTATACAAAACTAATCAATTATACTCCAAGTTCCTAACAGCTGGTATTAGAGCTAGGATCACTAACAAGTGGTAGAGCGGGTTAGTGTTTGTTGATTACAGGTTCACTCACAAGGGTTTCTGTTTGAGTGGGAGCAAAGCAATGGCAGAAGAAAGTAAACTAAGAATGAAAAAATTCAATGGCAAGAATTATCAATTATGGAGGATGCAGATAGAAAATTATCTGTATCAGAAAGATCTATTTTTACCTTTGGGTGGGGTTTCAAGTAAGCCCACATATATGCAAGATGAAGAATGGAATGTTCTTGATAGAAAGGCTCTGGGATCTATAAGGTTGAGCCTAGCATCTTCTATGATTTCTAATTTATCAAAGACAAAGACAACGATAGAGTTAATGGATACTCTAGAAAACTTATATGAAAAACCCTTAGCTTCGAATAAGGTATATCTTATGAAGCAATTATTTAGTTTGCAAATACAGGAAGGTGGATTTGTATATAGTCATCTTAATGATTTTCATGAAATTGTAAATCAGTTAAATTCAGTCAAAATAGTTTTTGATGATAAAATTAAGGCTCTCTTAATCTTATGCTCTTTACCTAAAAGCTGGCATAGCTTGGTAATGGTAGTTAGCAATACTGCATCTGCTTCAAATATCTTGAAAGTTGATGATGTTGTTAGTGTAATCTTTAATGAAGAAATTCATAGGAAAAGCACAGGGGAAACATCAAGTAATGCTTTAAGTATTGAAAGTAGAAGGCAAAGAGAGAAGGGCAAGCAAAGGAAATCAAGGTCAAAGATGGGAAGGAGATCCAAATCCAAAAATGGAGGTATAATCTATTAAAATTATGGAAAGAAAGGGCATGCAAAGAAAGACTGCTGGTTGAAGGATAATAAAGAAAATCAGCAAGAAGGTAATAAGGAAGCAAATGTTGCAGGTATTGTTGCACATGATGCTCTTATATTTTATTTGGATAGTCAAGTAGAATCATGGGTTTTAGATTTTGGTGCTTCTTTCCATGCAACCCCAAATAAATATTTTTTTAATGATTATGTCCATGGAGATTTTGGAAAAGTTTATTTAGGGGATGGTGAGCCTTGTCAAATTGTTGGCAAAGAAAAAGTGCAGCTGAAATTGCAGAATGGCAACACATGGGTGTTGAAAGATGTCCTACATGTACCCATCTTGAAGAGGAATATGATTTCTATAGAAAATTTGGGTGATGACAGTTGCACAGTAACTCTCACAGCAGAATCTTGGAAAGTTTCCAAAGGTGCACTTGTATTAGCAAAAGGTAAGAGAGTAGGTACACTTTATCTATCTACTTGTGTTACTAATTATTCTCCTATTTTATCTACTTCAGATGTAGATGCAAAGATGTGGCACTATAGGCTTGGTCACATGAGTGAGAAGGGAATGAATGTTCTTATCTTTCATATTTGAAAAGCATAGATCTAGATTTTTGTGAGCACTGTATTTTTGGGAAACAGAAGAAATTAAGGTTTCTTGAAACTGGGTCAACAAAGAAGAAGCACAAGTTAGAGCTTGTTCACACAGATGTGTGGGGACTAGCTCAGGTTGCTTCTATTGGAGGATCATAGTATTATGTTTCTTTCATTGATGATGCTACAAGAAAGGTATGGGTTTATTGCATAAAGAGGAAATCTGATGTTTTTGACACATTTAAGAAATGGAAAGACTTTGGTTGAGAATGAAATAGGTTTGAGATTGAAGTGCCTTAGATCTGACAATGGTGGTGAGTACTGCAGTAATAAATTCAATAGTTACTGTTCTATGAGTGGAATACGCAGGAAAAAGATGGTTCCAAGGACACCTCAGCAAAATGGAGTTGCTGAAAGGATGAATAGAACAATAATAGAGCGTGCACAGAGTATGAGGTTGCATGTTGGTTTGCCCTTAAAGTTTTGGGTAGAAGCTGTAGATACCGTGGTTTACCTAATTAATAGAGGACCTTCTCCTGCTCTAGATGGTGGAATTCCAGAAGAGGCTTGGACAGGTAAAAAGGTAGATCTTTTATTTCTAAGAGTTTTTGGTTTTGAAGCTTTTGTGCAAGTTGATAAAGAAAATAGAAAGAAGCTAGATGTTAAATCTATGCAGTGCACTTTTATTGGTTATGGCTTTGGAGATTTCGGATTCCAGTTGTGGAATTTAGAAACTAACAAAATTATTAGAAGCCATGATGTAGTTTTCAATGAGAAGGTGATGTACAGTGATTAGCTCAAGAGGCTAAATAATTCTGAGCAGGGCATTCTTGATTTGGATGAGGTAATGATCCAAAATGAGCTCGCGGGTAAAAATCATCACTCATAGAAAAACATAGAGATTGATGTCGGTTAGGTAACTGATGTCGGCAGTCAAGTAGGAATCAACGTCGATCAAATAGTAACTGACATCGATCAGGTCAGTCAGGGGGAACCGATGTTGGTCAGGTGCAGACCGAGAGTTGATCGAGATCGGTCACTGACAGAGAATTTGGGCAGACAACAAGCTATAAATGAGTCTCAAATGCCCATAAGGAGGACTAAAAGGGCAAGTAAACCTCCAATTTGTTATTCCCCTTCTTTATACTACGTGTTGCTCACTGATGGTGGAGAACCAAAAAGTTTTGATGAGGCAATGCAGGTAGAATCTAGAAATAGTGGGAGCATGGCATGAATGAAGAAATTGATTCCTTAGAAAAGAACCAAACGTGGGATTTGGTTGAGTTTCTAGCCGAAAAAAAAGCACTAAAAAACAAATGGGTATATAGGTTAAAGGAAGGAGAGAATGGACAAATGAGACATAAGGCCAGGTTGGTAGTAAAGGGATTTGCACATAAACCAGGTATTGACTTTGGTGAAATCTTTTCTCCTGTAGTAAAGATGATTTCTATTCAGACTATATTGTCTTTAGTTGCTATTCAGGATTTGCATATTGAGCAGCTTGATGTTAAGACAACGTTTCTTTATGGAGATTTGGATGAAGAGATATATATGGATCAGCTAGAAGTTTTTGAGGTCAAAGGTAAGGAGAAACTTGTGTGCAGGTTGAAGAAAAGCTTATATGGTCTTAAGCAAGCTCCAAGACAATGGTATTTAAAGCTTGACAGGTTTATGATAGAGCATGGCTTTAGTAAATGTCAATCTGACCATTGTGTTTATTTTAACAGATTGGATAATGGTAGTTATATTATCCTATTACTGTATGTAGATGATATGCTTGTTGCAGGTTTACAAATGCAGGAAATTACTAAGCTTAAGGTAAAATTAGCTCACACATTTGCCATGAAGGATTTAGGAGTAGCAAAGAAAATCCTTAGCATGAGTGTTAAGAGAGACAGGAAAAATCATAGGCTGATTTTGTCTCAAGAAGATTATGTGAATAAGGTGTTGGAGAGGTTCTATATGCAGGATGCAAAACTGGTAAGCACACATATGGCTGGACACTTCAAGTTAAGCAAAGAACAATGTCCTAAATCACATGATGAGATTGAGTACATGAGCAAAGTTCCATATGCTTCAGCATTTGGGAGCTGAATGTATGCAATGGTATGTACTAGACCTGATATTGCCCAAGTAGTGGGAGTTGTCAGCATGTTTATGGCCAATCCAAGAAAGGAACACTGGAAAGCACTTCAGTGGATTCTCAGATATCTGAGAGGGACCAGCACCAGGTATTTATGCTATGCAGGGTCAAACACTTCTCTACATGGGTATGTAGATTCAGATATGGTAGTTGACTTAGATGGCAGGAGAAGCACCACAGGGTATGTGTTCACTATTGGTGGAATGGCAGTTAGCTGGATTTCAAAGTTGCAGAAGGTTATTGCCTTGTCTACTACAAAGGTAGAATACATTGCAGTCACAGAGGCTAGTAAGAAAATGATATGGATGACACGGTTCATGGAAGAGTTGGGAAAGGAGACAAGAGAGTTGCAAATTATACAATGATAGTCAAAGTGCAATTCATTTGGCAAAGAATTCAGCCTTTCATTCAAGAACCAAATATATACAGCTTAGGTACCACTTCATTTGACAGGTATTGGAGGATGGATAGTTGAAGCTGGAAAAGATCCATACAGAATAAGAACCCTACAAATATGTTAACAAAGCCGGTAACAAAGGAGAAGTTGAATCTTCATTCAAATTTTGTTGGTCTTCAAGATTGAACTTGAAGAGGGAGAAATAAGCCAGAGAAACAAGATAGAGGATGTTGCTGTACAGGTACAGGTGCATCTGTTTATCTCCAAGTGGGAGATTGTTAAGTTGTAGAGCTAAAATATTCATTGTTATGCAAATGTGGAGGTTGCTGGGCTTAGCCAGTAACTGGCATCAGTAGTATCACTGACATCGGTCAGGCGTGGATCAGATCTGACTGACATCAGTCAGGGATCAATTGATGTTGATCATATGTAGACTGACAACGATCGGCATCGGTCACCTGTGTGTGTGTGTGTTTGCATGCATTTCCAGAATTATATTTGTTCTAATTTTAGGAGGACAGAGTGTTTGCATGTAAAGGCTAATTTTAGTCTTGAGTCTATGTTTCTAACATATATTTTATTTTAATTCCACAAATACAAATCTATTACTTTAAAAACAAATTCATTATTTTGTATTTATAAATATATTATTTCAATTTATGGAACCAATTCAAAAATAATTTAGATAAATAATATCACTTATTTATTATTAATTTAATTCTCAATAATTATATATTTGTTAATTTGTAACATGCACACACATATCATGTTTTTATATAATATATAAAAATAAAAATAAAAATGAAATATAAAATGCTCTCACAATGCTCCTCAAAGGAATGACACGGTGAAGAGTATTAGGTTGAACCTATTGTGAGGAAGCAATTTGATGATTTTTTAAGTGCCAACAGTGGGAATTTTTTATAATATCAGTATGATGCCTTGAAAGGTTTGGATTCAAAGGACATGTCCCTCAACACCTGTCATCTATGAATTATTTTTCATGGAATGTTTGGGGTCTCATAGACCCAAAACACAAGTTTGTTGTATATGATTTTATAAGGAAGCTTCTCGAGATGGAAACTCTTTATCTACAAGAAGTCAAGGGGGTGGATTTTTTATTGATGGTTGTCAGTAATTTCATTTGGCATGATAGTATTAGTTTACATAGCAATCATGATGCAAGATGTGGATGGGTGATCACATTCATTTTTCTAAGGTGGTGGTTATACTTAGTATAATCTATCATGGACCCCATCAACCAGTCAGTATGGGCCCTTTTTAGCATTAAAATCTACTCTTTTGGTTTTATTAACATTTATGCCTCGAATGACACCTTAGAATGTACCCATTTATGGTGATGGATAACAGATGATCTCTTCGATGCCCATTGGGCCTTATAGGGTGACTTTAATATGGTAGCATCTCTCGAGGACAAAGTGGGACACTTGCCTATGAGGTGGGTAGTTGGAAAAAGGGAGGAATGGTTTTACATGTGCACTAGATGGGGATTTTATGACCCTAATTTAATCCATCGGCTTGTAGATGGAGTTTGGTACACCTAGAGTAATCTCTGAGAAGGCCCCACTCAGATTCTAAAGTGCTTAGATAGGGAAATGATTTCCACCCAACCATACTTCTCATTTGATAATGGTTTTTTCCATCCAGTGTAGGTGTTACCAAATTTTGGGATTTTTGACCACTCTCCTATTCGATTCAAAGTGACATGGCAGTTTATGAAACCCAAAGTCCACAAAACACAATTCTTCCTTTCTAAAATATGGGCACATGGTGGTGCACATTAGGAGAGTTTAGAATTTGGATCCACATCCTTCCCAAGAATTTGGTTGGATTCTTTGGTGGGATGGTGCCATTAGAAGAACCTCTCACTTTATGTGTATATATGGCCACCAACTTGCTAAAATTAGAGATACACTTACTCTGCTCTTCTTTAGAGTTGAGCCTCATGACTTTGGCCTTGGAAAATGATCCTTTCAATGAGATCTTGTAGGTCATAATATCCTCCTTGTGACATTACATTCATATTGCAGACAACTACAATACCCAGGGAGCTCAAGTCAAAGCTAGGATTCATTGGCTTAAGATAGGGGACAAAGCTTTAAATGAGTTCTTCCAAATACTGAGAGCCAAGAACTCATATCAACAAATACAAGTCATCTTTGAGGATGGAAAAAAACTCATAGAGACCCTGCATATTATTCAAACCTTTGTCTACTACTATCAACAAGTGTTTAAAGCTCAAGCATCCTTGACTAAGCATAAAGTTTCCCTTCATAAATGTCTCACAGTGGTGCCATGCAAGCTCATTCCCAACCAGTGGGTGACTTGTGATAGGCCCCTCACTATTGATGATTTGAATGAGGTAGTGTCTTAGATGGATAATAAAAAATCTCTTAACATTGATGGCTTTCCCTGTGAATTCTATAAAACCTTTTGGGACCTTAGGGCAATGACTTGCATAAGGTTTATCAAGAAGCATTTTGCTTATATTCATTAGGTAAAAATATTAATAAATAAAATATTAAATTCATACCTACATAGGGAGATCTTGAGTTGATATATAACTGGCAACCCATCACCCTCTTGAATGTCTCTTATAAAATCATTACCAAGGCTTTGGCAATCTGATTACATAATATGATGCCTCTCATTATTGACCCTGAACAAATGGGTTTCATTAGAAGCCATTATATCTTGGATAATATTATATCAGTTTAAGAAGGAATAGACTGGGCCATAAGGTCTAAGCAACAAGTTATGTTCATTACAATAGGCTTTGAAAAAGCTTATGACCACATCAAATGGCCATTCATACTAGGAAAGCTGTGAGCACTGGGCTTTAGGCCCATCTTCATCCAAACCATCCAGATGATTTTTATAGATGCCTCAACCATCCTTTCCATTAATGGAATCACCTCTGAGTAGTTTGTCTTGTTTTTTTCCATTCATCCAGGGTTCCCATTGGCTCTTACGTTGTATGTGCTTACAACTGAGGGTTTTAGATATATTCTTAGCAATGCCCAATATAGGGGCCTTGTTAATGGAATTATCTCCCTCAAGATGCCAAAAAACCACAAGAATATGTGTAATTTCTTAATGGTCACTTTGTGGATGACTCCTTCCTTACACTCATTGAGGATGAGTCCAATGTGGCTAATGCCTTGCAGTGTCTTGACAACTTCTAGCTGGCCTCTGGCTCTAGTATCTAATGGTAGAAAACTCATTGACATAAGCAATCTTAGCTCTCTCCATTAACATGGGTTGTTAAATATAGTTGGGAGTGGATCCAAAATGATACAATATTCGAATTTCTTGGCATCCCCTTTAATTTTGATGCTTCACCACCTTTATTGTGGTAATATGTTATTAATAGAGTTGCTAAAAATCTAGAATACTGGGTGACCAAGTCTCTTTTGTTAGCAAAAAAAATTAAAATCTTCTCAAAAATTCTTGCCACCACCCATGTATACTACTCTTAATGTTGGATTCCTTCTAATAAATATTACAAAAAGTTGGAGAAATTGCACAGAGATTTCCTTTGGGATAATTCCCCCCACGGTAAAGGTTTCTACAGGGTGGCCTAGGAATATTGCTACCTCATGCAGGATGCAGAAGGAATGGGGCTCATTGACATAGCTTGAAAAGGAACTACCTTATGTGCCAAATAGATTATGTAAGACATTAAAGGCTAAGAAGCTTGGAAGGCATTATTTAAACACTGTATCTCCTTAGTCTTTCCTAAAGGTAAGAAGTCTTAGAAAAGACTTGACTTCATCAATTTGATTTTCATTATGTCTCCCATCCAAATAACAGGGTCCTTTGTGTCTAAAAGCATTTGGAAGGCATGGGAAAATATTAAACCATGGCTTCTATGGAATGGTTCAAGATTCTGTAATGGGTTATCTGTTAACACCCACTCAATTTGGTGGTCTCTTATTTTTAATATCAACTAAGTGCCCCTAGTAGAGGTCCCTTAGATCAATGCTCTCAAGTTTTTTTGAAGGGGAATTCATATTATTTAGGATATATGCTACAGGCGTTCTCACTCTTGGTTATCTTGAGAAGAGGTGAAAGCCAAATTTTGATTAGTCAATATAGACCAGGAATCATACTAGGAGATTCTTAACATTGTGCCACCCTCTATGCTCCACAAAATCTCTCCCCACTCCACTCATCCATGGTGGAAAGACTAAAATTAGTATGTGAAGACCCCATTTTTCCATTACACTCCTCAACTTGGCTATGGATGGCTCACCCCCATTTACCCATGGTGGATAAGCTTAATGCCCGTTGGGGGCTGCATTCATCTATTTCCACATGGAGCTTCCACTTTAACACTGTCTGGGGGGTTTGTGTGGAGCCCAAAATTGCTCATTTTTCTTAGTGTATATTGCACCAAGGCTTACATATTGGCAGAAGACTCGTTCAACTAGGAGTTCCCCTTCCTACTTACCCTTTTTTGGCCACCTTGAGATGCTTCCTCATATTTTCTAGTATTGTACCAAAGCTCAAAGGGTTTGGACTTGGATCTATGATCTCTTCAGGCCTTTCTAACCTAAATTATCTCTTTGGTAGCACATATTCCTTGGATATAAACCCATAATGCCCTTTAAATACACACAAGTCAGATATAGTTTTAGAGTAGAAATTCTCTTCTAGATTTGGAAAGAAAGAAATAGTTTTATGTTTAATAATGATTCTATTGATTGTAATGACTCTGCTTTAAGCAAGTCCTCTATCATCTCCAATGTTCTTTTACAGATTAAAGTTTAAGCTAATAAAGTGGCTATAGATCTTGGGCACCTTCAGGATATCCTCTCTCACTAGGGAGATGCTCCTTATGCAATGGCTTGAGATCCATCATCTCTGCTTAGGGATCCTAGACTAGAGAATATAATTTATCTACCACATTATGGTGGGCATCATCACATTCATTCTTAGTGCCAGTCTCATAGTGGTACCCTATACTAGTGCATGACCCTTCCTAGACAACAATGAGGGTGGAAGCTACCACCTCCTTCCCCATCTAGGCAGGATGGCTAGGATGATCCTCCTCCTATGCACATGGATACCTAGGGGGGTACCACCTAGAGGCTAATTAGATGTGATGGATAAGTTACCCAAAATTTATCTAGCCATTTTACCCACTCAGACATAGGAAGAAGAAGATGACAGGAACATTGGTCAAGCTACTGGCTGGGAGCCTATTCTAGATTGCAATTACTTACCAAGCTCAACTGGGGTCCTGATGATATGGACCCTCCACCTTTTGGCCTTTCTCTTGTTGCTTAAACTTAGATTTTACTATGGCTTTGTGACTTATTCCTAGGCTTTACGTAGTTGTTAGTGGTGCTTTTACTTTTGGTCATAGGCTTTGCCTACTGTGACGTGGTGTGTTCTCATACCACCTATATTTTTTGTGAATTATTTATATATTTTTGTTAAGTTAATATATAGCTATATTTCATAATAATAATAATAATAATAATAATAATAATAATAATAATAATAATAATAATAATAATAATAATAATAATAATAATAAGGGAGGGGATGGTGACTGAGCTGACCCCCATCCCTCCCAAACATGGGAGTAGAGAGGGCTCGACCAACTAACCAACCCACCTCCTTACACAAAAGGCCAAGGTCATCGGTACTCTACGACCACCAAGGCTCAAGGCCGAGGGTCAATCGACCTTGAAAAATAATTAATAAGAAAAAAGTAATAATAAATAAAATAATTATTTTATGTATTATGTATATAAAAATGCTAGAAATATATAAAAAAATACTGTGTAAATTATACGTACACACACACACACACACACACAAATTTTAGTTTTATTACAGAGAAATAAAGAGAAAGGAAAATAATAAATGTATATATATTATATATACTTAGCATTTAGTATTTATAAATTCTTCTTTAGAGTAACACTCTCCATTTTGAATCTCTATCTTACTTCCAACTTGTAACAAATGAAAACATGAAAGTCAATATTGAAGAATAACTTTTACTTGTGTTGAGAAATGATTTTAGGGTAACTTTTTAAAACCTAAATCTAAAGGCAGATTAAATCCTTCACATGCAAATGGGAAAGGACTTTTTTTTAAAAATATTTATTTGTGATTTTTTTAATATCATTTAGTTAATCTTTTTTCTATTTAAACTTATTAAATTCTTTCTCACCTAGTTTATTAAAGACATTATTTATTTAATAGAGTTAAAATATTTGTAAATAAAATTACATAATATTTAGTAAGATAATAAACTAAATATTTTCTTTTATTTGAATTTACATTATTTATTTAATAGAATTAATATATTTGTAAATAAAATTACATAATATTTAGTAAGATAATAAACTAAATATATATTTTTATTTGAATTTAACTTAGGTTTCTTACCTTTCAACTTTTTTTTTAATTTTTTAAAAATGAAGTAACACTATTACATATTTGTTTGTTAGTTAAATAATTTAGGTCACATTTAATTTCATCTATTAATTTTTATGAAGACAAAGTTTTATTAAATTATTAAATAAGAATATTTAAATTTACTTTTGATTTATTTACATAGTATTAATTGACTAATTATTTAATTAATATTTTAAATTAAGTCTATTTAATTAATTCTCAAATAAGTTTATAAAAGGATATGGTTTAAAATAATTAATCGTGAATGAAATTTATTTAAAGTCTATCAAAACATTTTTGTTAACTAAATTTAAATTAATTATTTGATTTTTTAAATGTTTTAATTAAAGATGAAATTAATTTATTATTTTCTATGTTATATTAATTAATTATATTAAAATTATTTAAATAATATTACATCTATTTAAAATATAGTAATCAGGGTTATGATGTCAAATTGATTATTATTTGGCAAATTTTTGGTGGTAACATAAAATAATTAAACTAATCGATGTATAGGATTAACCAAGTTAATAAGAATCATATAAATTTAGTAGTTAAAAAAAATTGTTAGTGTTTTTATGGGTTTTATTTAGGTGAATGTTTTTTAGGCGTTAAATGAACCCAGAACCACAAAAGTTCAAAACAAAGTTAATCATTTAATAGTTTTGAGGTTCCAAGCTATGGAAACTTGACAATTATTAGAATTATGCTAACTTATAACTTCATAAGGATTAAATAGAGTCTGATGGCCCCAAGTCCTCCTAGTCTAATAGTCTCAACGTTTTGATATTCGAGAACTTGATAGCTAGCACATTTTCATTAACCCTGAACATCAAAGAAGAAATATCAAGTTAAAAAATTAATGATCTTGGGGATTTGAGTCTCTGAGATTTTAAGGCTCTGAGATCATGCCATGCATTGACATCTTCTAAAACTGAAGTATTCATAGAGATGTACATAGTTAAAAAGGTTAAAATAGTCACTGTCTCAATTCTCTAAGTTCCCACAATTATGATATTACTCCATGTGGCACAATTACATTAGCCTATGGCCATGGAGTACATTAAGTAAGATTATAAATCTAAAGGTCCAAGTAATCGATAAGTAAATAAGTGATATGATTAAAGATACACATGACTAAAATATAAATGAATAAGTTTGACAATGAAACAAAAGTTGGTAAGCTAGAAATTGACACCTATATTAAATAAAGTAATTGAATATGCAAAGTTAAAAAATTTTACCATATGATAAACACAAACCTTCCAAAGGTGATTGATATATTCAAATTTAAAATAAAAAACCATTATTCACATTAAAGTCACATGAATTAAACATTCAAAGTGAAAAATTTGAACAATATATACAAAATCCAAGTAAAGACAAGTCACTTAGCCATTAATCTGTGAGTAAACATTGTAATTTCAAAGCTCTTTTGTGACCAAAAGATCTAGTGTTCAATGAATTAACAAAAAAAAATTTAAACCAGATGATGAAATAATTACATAATTTAAATTTTTGAAATAGTTTTTCCTTCAAAACCAACATGAATTCAAATCTCTTTTACATATTTTTGTGTTAGAAATACTGAATACATAGACAACCTGTTCGACAAAAGCACCCTTGACTTCAAGTTTCCATATTACTCAGCACTCTAAAATGTATTAGAGTTTGTGACACCATACTCTACATAATACAAATGTTCCCAAAATGAGAAGTAATACATTGATGACATGCTACCAATTAAAACCATGAAGCTTCATCAACCAATGATGAAGTCATACGTAATGTCTTGTATTGACTTGCTTTGTGATTTATGCTTTAATGGTACTTATTTTGGAGACTGTCTACACTTTAGAAAATGAAATAATGCACTCACATTTATTTTTATAAGGGAATTTGAAAGGTATCTTAGTATCCTAATGCCTAAGGTTGCCTATAATTAAGTCTTGGACAATGTATGGCTCAAACACAACACCATATAAAGAAAACTAAAATAATGGACAGTGAAAAGCTAGATATTGAATCCTAAAGAGGCCATTTATTTTAAATACATAATTAAATTTAGTCTTAGGATTATGATAGCCATGGTCCTTTTAAATATATTATACATTTTTCTCAATATTACATATGTAAAAGTAGAATGGATCCCATTGTTGGACATTCTCTTGACTTTAGACAAGATTGTTGCCTTGAGAGAGATTATAATTGTTAGACCAAAGGATTAGATATTCAAGACTGAATAAAGGTTAATTGATGGAAATTTATATATGATGTCATATTTATTGGATGCAATCCTTGATAGAGTTTATGGAACACATGGAGAACTATAACAACCATCAATAAAGTATGTGGATGATAAGATCTATGAAGACTATTTTTTCATGTTTATCTACAAATTCAAAAATAAAATAAAAAATATTTGTAACCAAGTTTATCCTTAAGTATACCAGATCATCCATGACACTCATATCCCTAGGTTATCTAAGAAATTGAGAAGAAACATAGGAAAAATAGAGGACTATTGGTATTACCCTGATTGTATAATTATTGGGATTGAACAAACTAGGGCACCTCTATTTTTACCATGACATGTCCTAGACAAACTTATATAACAAGAGGTGTCACATTAATTTTATAACACTATAGATGAGGATCTTGGCCTTAAACATCAATCCTATTACTTAGGACTCCTCTAAGTATTAGGCAACTCTAGTTTGTGGTACAAAATTATTTCAACCAGGTTAGGAAGGTAAGATCTCATTATAATTTAGATTTAACCTAATTCAAGTAATGATACAATAGAAAAATAATCAAAAACTATCTTCAAATCCTCAAGGGGAAGGGGGTGACCATTAAATATGGTCACTACGAGTTTGATTATGATTTTATCTTCACGAATGCATTAGATGAATTAGAAATGTGGACATGTATGAATAATAATCAAATATTCATGATAGTTTCACAAGACATTCAATATGACATGAACATTACCAAGGAAAAATCAAATTAAATGGTAGGACAGGCATATAGAGATTGAATCCATCAATGGCATCTAACTTAGCCTTATGACTCAATAGGACATGACCAACCTCCCTCTCCTATAAGAGAAGAGACAAGTGTGTAAGTGGGAGAGTCTATTAATCAAAAGTAGGAAAACCTCTAAATTGAAAAAGGAATTCTTAGAGGTCTCTTTGGTCCTCAACTAACCTCCACACATCCATCAACTACTACTAAAATTTTAGAAAACCACTAAAATGAATAAGATTACACCTCTTCTAGATGAGAATAAGAGCACATTCTCTGTGGCACCTTTGCCTCCATGTATAACGGTCGCATAAATAAGTATCCTAGAGTTTCTATAATATTATTTCTTATTTATTTCATATGTTCCTCATTTTATTCCAACATATTAGGTAAGTGAAACTCTATCTATTACAATTAATGAGGGGACCTCCTCTCAAACACTTCTTACCACCAATTTCCTTCTCATCCACCCTTCCTTCCACTATTCCATTATCTATTCTTTCACCTCCACATGCAATAGTAGTTTATAACACTATGGATCCATTTATTTCATCATCTCCCTCACCTCATGTTTCCCCTATAACCACTTACCAAAGGAGAGCCAAAGAATTTCCAAGCTCCTCCAAAGCTCAAAAATTAGAGGAAATATCAAAATTTGGTTTAAATACTATAGAAAAATACCTTGATAAAGAGAAAACATAATAACATAAGCATAGACATGTGATATCCCTTATGGAATATTCAACAAATGAAGAGGAAGAAGATGCAAAAATGATGAAGGGATCATAGCCTGAATTGGGTGAGGAGAGAGTTTTAGATGATGAAAAGGAAGAATTAGAAAAATCCAAATAATTGAGCCTATAAAGCTTTCAAGTAGAAGAAACCTCAGTTGGAGCCTTAGACCGGTAATTCTACACTCAAGAACAAATACAAAGTATAAATGAGGTAGTTTCTTTTCTTATTTATTCTATCACTATTGTAGATACATAAGTTACAAATTTGCCTCTAGTCATTCCAAGATCATCATTGTCTAGTTGAGTTCATTCTTTCAACATCAAGACAAATAAAGACTCTAAAGAAAATGGTCTATTTTTGAGAATCTAGTTCCAGTCTCTATTTTCAATACTAGAAAGCCACCAATCCTTTATGAACCTTCAGTTCAATTAGAGCCACTCATGCCACAATATTCATCTATACAATTAGCCACCATGATAGTTAAAAAATGTTAGTTTATTTAATGTCTAAGTGGTGAAATTATAAGACATTTAGTACATTTTAAGTAATTAAATAATAATGATTTATTAATAATTAACATGGGTTAAAAACCTCATGTAAATAACTAATAAAACATAAATTATTTCTTACTTATCAATAAAAATAGAATATATTTATTTATTATTATTGGTAATTAAAAATTTTCTCGAGATGATTGGACCCATTATATACAAAGGTCACATCCCTTCACATTTCAATATAAATAGGGTTTTACCCCTATTGTGAATGTGTGGAAATATTATATTATGAATCATGAATTATGCATAACCAAAGATTTTTGTGAAGGCTATTGAATAAGTGAGGAGGAATTTATGTATTAGGGTGATTTTGTTTCTTAAATATATGAACATCACATTGGTGGGTTTTTTACCTCTTTGAAGTTTTCCCACAATAATTCTAGTGTATTGTTTTATTGATCTATGTTCAATATTATCTATGTATACTTTGCTTATTCATATCACTTTATATTTTACCTATGTGCATTGCTTCATATATTTATACACAAATTATTTCATGGTTTAAAAACCAATGGAGTGTATATGATTAAGCAGACCATAAATATTTTCAATCCATATATATTAAATTTAAAATATTTTTTAAAACCTAGTTCAATCCCATCTACAATAAGGAGGGATAATATTTTTTTTGATCATTTGGGAGGCTTTTCTCTTAGATCTTATACACTAAATATTCAGTCAAAACACCTTAGAAGAATTTCAAAACATCTCTGGACCTTGTTAAATCAACTCATATTTTTTTAAGCATTGAATTTTTTATCAATCAAAATTACATCCCTAAGAAGGTTGTTCAAACATTATTACTTAGATAATAGCATGGAGACACCTATAGAATATGTGTGGCCTAAAAAATGAGATGAATCTCTAAATATAGGCTATCTCCCTTGATGCTTCACCCAAAACTACTCACTAAGCCACTTAGATTACAAGGAAAAGGATAAGAGAAGATTACAAACTAGAAAAAAATATGGAGGTGATGCACCAAAATATATTTTCCTCTACTTGCCTACGATTGCACTATGAATTGACAAAGTTACAACTTGATTCTATAAATTCAAAATAATTCTTCCCACACAAGTGTTTCTATGTGAAAATTATGACTAATGCAACATCTAAGGTGAATGATCAAGAGGCCTAAGAGAAGACAATAATGATATTTCTACACTTAATCTCTAAAAAACCATTCAAAAAACATCATATGACCTATATAAATAGGACTAACTCATATAGAGGCATGAATGAAAATGACAAATGCAAGGAAGTAAAATAAATATAAATAACACTCATCAACAATCCATTTCAAAAGCACTAGATGTAATATAAAGATAATGTAAATCATCTTAAATTAATTTTAGAGAAAATAAATAAAGATTAAATTTTGCATGGGAACCTTCTACATTGATCCTACCTCTTGCAATGCTTCTCTACCATGTGAGAATTGAACTTGAGCTTCAGACTTCTTCTCATACTATACTCTTTGTTAACAGGGTCTAACCTCTCAAGTAAGGTCTATTATTGTGATTTGAAGATTTCCACCATATCATATTTATTCATGTAATTACTATAATAGGTCATGGAATCCTTGTATAAGCATTGAAGATCACCTTATAGCTGAGACTTCACAACTTGTTTGGTAAGAAGACATCAAGAGACCTTCATACTGTAAGAGCTTAAATTGGTCTTGAGGAAAAATAAGGGATTCTTACCTATGTATTATCACTTAAAAAACCTTATATATATTGAATTAGGTTCCCAAAAATATTCTTTGAGAGTTATTTTATCATTGAAGTCTTGAGACAGGTCTGCAAATCCATTCTCTTGATGTAAGAGTGATCACACTCTTCATTGAGGTTTGATCAGTGACTTTCAACCTATGATATCATCATGAATAATTATTGAATGGATTTTAAGGGACCATGATACCTCTATCCAAGCTTAAGGAACTTTTATAAATGGTTAAGAAAGCTTTGCTCACCCAAATCCTACAAATAGGCTTAAAAGATAAGTTCTTAGGTAAATTTACATACTTTTCACCTCACACATGCCAATGTCTTGCTCCACTAGTTGGCTAGGAGATGTGTAGAGACACTCAAAGTATTTTTAAATCCATTATAATTTTTTTTAGGTAATTATAAAACTAATTTTCTCCATCAGGCTTCTTTTGAGGTTTTAACAAGGTTTTGAGGTGTCAACTTTGTTAAGGATTGTTTATAATGAACAAATCATTAATCTTCTAACTAATACCACAAGATTGAATTTTATGGGGACATTATTAACCTATAAAATATAAATTGGTACCCATGTAACTCCTCCTTCAAGTTCACATGTGATAAAAGTGACTTTCTTAGGTAATACAAGCCTATTGGTGAACTTGAGAGGGATAATTTGGCAAAAATAGGTATGAAGGTGATTGATATTGGTTAAGAACACCCCATTGAGGTTTTTTAAACATATAATGATATTTAAAGGTTTTAATTTCAACTATTTAACTCCTAAAACTCACTAAAACTTGTATTAACCCATTATTAGGGTTTATAGGCAGTCTTATGTGAATGACCCTAGCAGCCCCTATTTGGTACATTCTATTCATTACAATGAGTCCAAACCTTGTGAGAATATCTAAAAAGGTAATATTAACCTCAAAAGAGAATTCATACCCTTACTCACCTCAAAACATGTATACTTTATTCATGTTCAAGTTTAGGCCTATAGGTCTCTTTTAGGCTTCTTAACTGCTAGACCTTGAGAATGAGTTCTCCTCAGCTAGTTTTTGCCTCCTTAATGATTATAATAAGTATAGAGACCTTAATAATAATATATATAACCTAATAAAACCTCATAAAGCTTCATCCAACATAACATGTGTGTTTTTTTCTCATTCTACATGTGATAGGCTCGTAGGTCTCTTTTAGGCCTAAAACTTTCTTTATTGTGTTTTACCATTATTGAACATGTTAGATTAATTGTGAAATTATAGATAAAATTTCCCATGTTTTATGACTTGATCCAAACCTATAATAGGCTCAACATACCTTGGATTTTCATTTGAACATGTCACAGTCATGTATTTAACATTGTAGAATTCACTTATAAGGGGCTTGGTGAGGACTGTATGTACATTTTGACAACATGAGCTCTAAATGAGATGGAGGATTATATAAAAGACTTATATATTTATTATAATTAATCATTCAAATTATCAAACTCTCATGATACCTTTCAAATCATCAAAATAGTGAAGAAAACCCATTTCTAGACCTGCAACCATGGAGTGTACCATATGAGAGTAGACATGTTTGAAGTTTGAGGCCTTTGAAAATTATTGAAACTTATTTATGACCCTATAGAGAATTAAAAAAGTGTGAAAATTATTTTAAGCTTACCAATGGTATTTTTATGAGTTTTTCTCTTGTATAAACACAAAAAATTACACTTGACTGCATGCTTGGTGTTCATAAACATTTTACATCTTCACTTGAGACTTGACAATTCTAACCTCAAAGATTATAAATAGTATACAATAGGTATGGGATTATAGAGTAATGTATTAAATATACCATACACACTTTCATTTCATGTTTTGGCACAAATGTTGACCTACAAGTCTACAAACTTGTAAGTTAACAAAACCTCTCTTAACCTTGCTTTGAAAGCATGCCTTGAGGTTATAAACATGACCGTTTAATAGGGAAGGATATGAATAAGATATTTAGGATCATTTAATCTATTTTAAGTTTACTCTTGAAGACAAGGGTTCACAAGTGTGGATAAAATCTTCATTCTTCATGTCATAACCTTGTAGGTTCTTTTTCCAAGTCCAACATCCATAAAGACCTGGTACTTGAATTAAATCTAAACCTTGTAAATGTGTATAAGTGACCTTAAGAACATATAGGAGTCATCCTGACGTACATGAAGAGTAACTAAAGTGAGTAACCATTCAAAACCAACCAAAAACTTTCATGCAACCATGAATAGGTCTTCAACTTGTCTAATGTGAAGATTTTTCCTTTGCAAATGCTTGAAACTTCTTATTAACCCTATAGATCATTAAGAAAGTGCAAAAATGATTTAAATATTACCAATGGTATTCTTATGATTTTTTCTCCTATAGAAACATAAAAAATTACACTTGATTTCATGTTTGGTGTTCATAAACGCTTTATCTCTTCACCTGAGACTTGATAAATCTAACCTCAAAGCTTATAGAGAGTCTACAATAGGTATGTGAGTATAGAATAATGTATTCAATATCCTGTAAACAATTTCATTTCAATTTTTGGTACAAATGTTGACCTATAGGTCTACAAACTTTTAAGATAACAAAACCTCTCTTAACCTTGCTTTGAAAACATGCCTTGATTCTATCAACATGACCATCTGCTAGGGAAGGATATGAAGAATATATTTAGGATCATTGACTCTATTTGAAATTTACTCTTGAAGACAAGGGTTCAAAAATGTGGATAAAATATTCATTCTTCATGTCATAACCTTGTAGGGTCTTTTTCCATGTCTAACATCCATGAAGGCCTTGTACTTGAATTAAATCTAAACCTTGTAAATGTGTTTAAGTGATCTTGATAACATAGATGAGTCATCCTAACTTACTTGAGGACTACTTAAAGTGAGTAACCATTCAAAACCAACCAAAAACTTTATTGTAACCATGAATAGGTCTATAACTTTTCTATTGTGAATTTTTTTCTCCTTTTTTTCTAATATGTGCCAAATGAGTGATGAGAAACAATTTGAGAGGACTATTAGGATATTGAATAGCCTCACACAAACTTCCATTTTCACTAACAAGATCATAAATCATTTGAAACTATCTAAAATTGAGATTTTGGGGTTTAGAGAGGGTTTTAGACATCTTATTTTATTAAAGATGATTCATAAAGCTTAGGGTCTGAATTTCCTAACTCTTGCTATGAATTATAAGGGTATATGGATACCATCCTTCCCATAACATCATTGGCCTTAATATTCTCTCTCCTCTGTGTACTAACATCAAACTATTGACCCTCTTAAACTTGTCTAGTAGACTTATAAAGCTAATGAATAAATGTAATAGCCTTTTGTCTTTCTAATGCATAAAACTCTTTCTTAAGCATGGATTTGAGTCTAAGGAGATTGGAGAGGCTCAGCAGTTGATATTAAATTAAAATCCCTTACAAAAAGAACTCTAAAATCTATTTTTATTTAGGAAAACTACTTGTCTTACCTTTTGACCCTATTGGAGCCATGAACCAAGTGGCTATGGAGTCTATCTTAACCTATACAATGGTAGAGTAATGTACCAGAGCATTTCCCACCTTTAATTCCCTACAATTTCCTCATTATGCCTTTTTTAAAAGTTACAAATGATGAGTAGGTAGTTATAAATGTATTCCAACATTAGAAGAGGAGTTTTGAGAAACCTTGGACAAGATGTATAGTCAAGGTATATATATCATGACATTCAACAAGTGTTAAATGGCATAGAATACTCATATATAATGATATTAGATCTTAATGTTTAATCTCTCATAGTAAGTCTCATTACAATATTAGAGCATGCCATATAACTAAAACAAGTGAATACCTTAAACTTTATAAAAGTACCTTAACCTCTCCAAAATGCTTGAAAGGGCCATGTTATTGACTCACTAGCTTTGCTTGTTGGTCTACTTGCTCAACTTGAAACACATTATCCTCTTGCGTGATCATCTTCTTCTTGTCTTCTTCATTATTTAAGATTTACCTTGACCTTCATAAAAACCTTAACATTTCCAAAATTACCTTAGTCTATGCTAAATTCTTTGGATGTGACCATATTGAACAACTTTATGACAAGACTAGGTGTTTTGACTCACTCTCTAACTAGACCACCTTAAATGACTCTAAAATCCACTAAGAAAAACATAATGTTTACCACCATGAGACCAACCATGATGAGGACAAAAAAATTTAGATGTAAATTAACAAATTTAAGAGCATTATAACAAATTTTTTGATATGATACCAACCTATGGTGGCCAATTTTGGCTAACATAAATCTTCCTTAGTCACAGGGGTGCCATAATCAACTTGGAAAAATTCAAAACATTGATTTGTTGGTCAAAATATATTTTTTAAAATTCATTCTGTATCATAAAAATCTAGAAGATTGAAACAAATTTCAAGATTTTTGGTGGTCTATACAAAGTGATGATCTCTCCACAATTTCTACAGGGGCACCATAATTAGCCTAGGAAGATTAAAAAAATGATTTCTTGATCAAAATCTAACTTTAAAAAAATATTCATTATTAGAATTTATTTTGAGAGATTGAAATGAATTTCAAGATTTATGGTGGTTTGTACAAGGTTCAAGTCTCTCCACAACTTCTACAGAGTGTCATATTCAACTTGGAAGCATGTAGAGGTAAGTAACAAGGTTTTAGAAATATTTAATAAATAGGTGGTTTATTAAAATTATTAATATTTACATACATGTTATACTAATAATGGAGTTTGATAAAACCATGAAGTATATAAGATAAACACATGTGTGAAGTGTTTGATTTGTCTTTTGTATAATTTTGTACATCTTCAGCCTTGTAAGCTTAAGCAAATATTTGGAGAATTCAAAGAGTCTTTCATTTTCTATCTCAAAAGGTTGGAAGGTGAAGAGACAATAGGATTATAAAAGGATATTTGGTTTGATGTGTTGATAGATATTAATAAAAATTGTCCTATTATGGTGTTACCTTATTTTCTTTTATGTATGGTGTATGCACTGTTAGTATTATATTTTTATTTAATATGTAATCTGATGTGATATTAGTTATGGCTCTAGTTCTATTTATATTTTGTATGACATGTTCTATGATCTATTTGAAGATATCATAGATGGTATGTACTATTCCCATCTCTTTGATGCTTTGTTGTACTTTCCAATATGCAAGTTATCCCTATAATTATCATGTTCTTGTGTAATTATAGGAACCTCTACTCACAATAGTACGGTGAGCACGGAGCCAAATTTAGTGAAATATGCTAAGATGGTATCTAGGGATAAGAAATATAAAATGATGGATAGATGAGATAATTAAGAATTTTTTAGAGGAAGAATCATGAAGAGTCATAAAGACTGTAGAGGAGATCATCTAAGAACACTTATATGAAAAAGTCTATGAAATTTTATAGTGCAAATTACTAGGATTGTTAGCTATGTGGTTAGCCAGATTAGAATATTATTACTTTAGTTTAAGGAGAATAAAATTTATAGTTTGGACTGAGGACAAATTAGAGAGACTACACAACCTAGATACCTACTAGTCCCAATCAGTAGATTACTAGATGAAGACTACAATCGATGGCTATATCACAAAGTTCATAGTACAAGGATACATAACTTTTGAGACTATATAATATCAATTTGTCCAAGAAATTAGAGATAATTTTTTTCAGTGACTACCCTTGTTGATCAAGATGTTGGTTATGGAAAAGGCCATTGTGCCTACTCCAACCAACATAAAGTAGTCACTTCAGGCATCATGGGGGTGCATGTGAGAGAAAGTGAAAGACAAAGAGATGATTAAGAGGATCTTGAATCTGATCCTAGAAGATGGAAGGAAAATATATTCTGAGCAAAAATAAAGTTTTGGGACTTGAAAGAGAACTACAATAAAAAAGGTGGAATAAGATAAATGACCCCAAAGTAACTAGGGGTAGGATTAGGAGTAAAGAATAAGTTTCCAAAGTTGGAAATATGCAAGAGAAAATGTTAGAAAAGAAAGGTTGATGAAATAAGGTGTAGAATATGCTGAAAGAGAAGGGTATGAAGAATATGAGAAAGGGCTAATGAAAAAGAGGATGCTGGAAGCAGTGATGTTGAGGTAGATCAGTTAGGAAGTAGAGGTAGTCCTAATTGAGGTGTTTTTCATTAGAATTGAGAACAAAAGTTCAAGGAAAAATATTAAATTTGAAGGTAGTAATATTATAGGTTCAAGTTTGAAGAAATAAGTTAGAAATAAGTGTCATTCATTTGAAGGGTACACATCCCCCAAGCCCAATTTATTTATAGAAGGTATAAAAAGTACAAAGAGAGAAATTGATTTAGGTTGGTTTAATTCCTTTATTGACAAGTTTGGAAGGCTGAATATAGAAATAAAACAAGCATTAGAAATAAAGAAGTTGCAGGAAGTTGGATATATAGTTACTCCTAAAAAGAGTAATGCAAAGCAACCTATAGTCACATTAACCACTACACAATCACTTAACTACGTAACAACAAGTGCACAAACACTACTAGTCATAGTCACTAGTATTCAAAAAATTATAACAACTAGAAATATACCAACTATGGTACTTCATGTAGGTATGTTTGTACATTTAATTTCATATGATGGATCTTCGGATCTTGAATAATAATTAGTTACCTATGAGATGAAATGGGTTGTAAAAGGGATAACATTGGCTGATGTGAAGAAATGTGAACTAGTAAGGGCTTTGGAAGGACATGCCTTAGAGTTTATTTTCAAAATAAATGTTAATTCCTTGAATTTCACATAAGTTAAAGATTTGTTGATAGTAAAATTTAAAGTAAAAATATGTTCCAGTCAAGTGATTCAGGATCTAAAGGAAATTTAACAAAAATCAAAAGAAACAATATAGGAATATGATCACATGTTCTCTAATGTGATGAATAAAATTTATTTTATCCTAGAAGATAAAGATAAGGCTACTTGGTTCATATAGGGATTATGATTAATAATAAGGTTCACTATTGTGCAAACCTAGTTTTCCACCAAGGCTGATGCTTGGTCTGCTACCTTCAGAGTTGAACATATAAAAAACTATGCAGATCTTCCCTTGATGGGATCAAAATTAGAATCTAAGTTAGATGATTTTATGAGGAGGATGAACAAAATGCCTGAAAATGATAATCCTAAATTGGGCTTATGGTGCATAGAGTGTGGTCATGAGGGACATCATAGGAATGACTACCCAAAAATTAAAACAAAATTTTATAAAATTTACAGGGTAGTTAGACATCTTACATCCAAAAACCACCTTCTCTAATAATATATTTAAAAATCACACAACATTTATTGTAATTTTTTCAAATCTACAAATCATGATGAGATGAGTTGCCACCCATTATATGAATTAAATCAAGATCTAATAAAGAATGTCTTCATAGTTATGACCCAATAAATACCCATATGAAGAAAGCAATTCTAGGCCCAGATGTGTAGATGACAAATGTGACTCAAGTCAGTCTAGGATAGGTAATGTAACAACACCACTATATTTTACTGGAATATTTCAAGAATTTTAAAAAAAGTTAAATACACATATTCAACATATATATTTCACCACAAGAAACCTAACTAGTGATCTTTAACTAATTGTATTAATTAGTTAACCAAAAAGGTTATAACTAATCCACTTAGCTAAGGATCACCATGAACAAATATAAAAATCATGAACAATACTGAATAACCATAAATACTACATCACATGATAAATGAAATAGTACAAATTGAGCCCAAAATGATACAATATTACCTCTTCTATATAAGTATAATGTATAAATGTTATAATTTTTAGCAATACATAAAAATATTTCAATGATAAAACATGATATAAATCTCCTATGAGTAGAGTCTTCACAACTCAAGAGTCTCCATGACTCAAGTATCAATATTTAATATCAAGTGTATCCTCAAGTATAGTACTCCATCTGAGAGGGAAAACATCATCTGAGCATTTTTACACACCAATCATGGACCATAGATCCCCCGCACTATCTCCTAAATAAGGTGATGGACCTCCCTTCACAGATGGGTAGATAATAACAATGAAATAATCCAGAGTAATAAACTGATACTCATGTGTTGAAAATATCTAATACATAATGTGTACAATAAATTAATCTATTCTAATATGATATCACACAAATATGAAAACTATATCAACATATTAAATGACAATGTTTATCAAACATTAATTTGGCCAAAGTTTTCAATAATAAATGATCTATAGGATCAGTCAAATTCATACATACCATTTGATTAGATTACACTTCATATTGTATTGATGGTGCTAATTAAGTTAGTGAAATCCATCTACTAATTAATTAGGGTAATGAATGTGAGACTCGATAAAAACAAATAATAATATTAAAACCAATAGATTCATTCAAAAATATTCCTCTTTAGAAAATCAAATTAAGCTAAGTACAAAAATATCACACACATTCATTTAGTCCATCAAATGAAGTGAAATGAATTCATTTATCTAGTTTATTACATATAATAAATAGAATCCAAAAATAGTTTTTAACATACTAGTTGGGTATGATCACATCAAAATTGTCAGTTACCTATAACACTAAGTAACTTATAATGTTATTTCTCCATGAATAAACATTATTTCACAGGGTCATAAATTTTTCATATTCCACATCTAACAAAATCTAGTCCACATATATTGTTTTAGATTATGGTAAAAATAGGTTTTGAAGGGACCCCGAAACCCAATACAAAGGGAAGATAACCCTTTAAGCACAGCCAGGTTAACAAAAGAACCTGCTTACAAAAAAGAGCCAAAACCAGGTTTTACAGGGACCTGGAACCAATAAATAAAACCATAAAAACTAGCAGTCAAAACACTGATCTAAAAGTTGACTAGCAAATATAGCAAGTTGAAACCAAAAACTAGTAAACCCGACCAGAATACAGCCCCCAAAAAAAAAACTATTTAGTGAAAGGGAACTTTAGATGAATCTTTTAAGTTTAGATTATTTTTTTTACTTGACTAAAGATTCATATCAAGGGGAGGGACCAAAGGCTTTGACTTCTTTCTTCTTACAGCTGTCCAACCATCCTTGACCTTAGCTGCCTCAGCATCCCAGGCCTCAGAAGACATAGATCTTTGGCTCCCAGAAGGCATAAAATCCTTATGAGAGTTAAACATTAACTGGCTCTTAGAGAGATCCTCCAGAACAGGGGAAGATACCACCACCTCCTCCTCTGGCTCAACTATTTCACTATCCACAACCACTATAGGGGCTTCATTAGAATGATTCACCAATGAATCTTCTTCATCATCCGATTCAAATTGCAAACTTTCCTCATTCTCAGTCTCGGATTCGGAAGAAGCTTCCAAAGGTTGTTTGTCAACTTTGTGTACAGAGGAGACCTTAGTCCACTAGGAAGGTGAACATCTGGGATGAGATTTCCCAGCACCATAGCGATCAGCTATATGTCCTGTTTGGTTGTATTTCCTACGCCAAAAAGGGATCCCCTCATAATCCAAAATTTGTGTCCAATTACCCTTTGGGGATTCAAGACAGATCACCTCAGGAAGGCCCTTAGAGACATCTAGATCTACCAGAAATCGTGCATAGGTCGAATGAGACAGTGGACAATCTTCCTCATATAAAAAATCCCCTAAAACATTTCCTATGGTTTTAAAAACTGCCTCATGCCAAAGGTGTAATGGAAGATAAGGGAGCCGCACCCATATAGGGATCTTATTAAAGGATTCCGAAAGAGGATTAAAATCTTTATGCCAAGGTTTGGCCATAAGAGGAAATCTACCCTGCCAAGAAAATTTATTGTGACACAAAATAGATTTTCTATCCTTAGGGTTTTTAAAAACTATTATAAAAAAACCCCTGGCACAAAAATGAATATGAGCTTCTTTGATATGCAGCCAGTTCTTTTTAATCCAATCCTCTAGATCTATAAGGGAAGGCCAAAAACCACGAAAATGAAGAATGGCAGCACGAGAGGAAAATTGTTCTACCGATTGGCCAATACTTTCCACTAAATCAGGGTCTAGAGAAACCCGCATAGGTTTTAAGGCACTTACAGGCGTGATGCGTCTTTGCCCAAAAGTTGTATGAGGCAAAGCATTATGTAAATCTACTTCAAAGGCTGCCACATCCACAAAGGATCTCCCCCCAGGTTCATACCCTGAACCAGAAGCATAGGCCAGATGTTAGGCTGAAGAATCTCCAATTCCCATAGAAGAAAAAACCTCACCTGTTGCGGCGACCCCAGCCATACCTGTTGTGGCGACCCCAGCCACACCTGTCACCGAAATCACTTCAGCCAATTTCAAATTCATTGGGAGTGGGAGCATCAGCAATTGATTGCTCAGTAAATATGTTAATCCACATATATTGTTATGTTCCATATTTAAACTCTTAAATACATTTATCTAATGCTTTATATTTAAACATTAAAGTATAAACAAGCATCAATTACACACTTTTATGATAATATATTATATATACATAACACAACTATATACACTATCTTTCATCTTAGATTATAATATATACACTAAGTATACAGTCAACTAACAACAAAGGCCCCATAACCCTTCTTTTTAACTAAACAATTTCCATTTTGCTTAATAATAAAAATACACAGAATACTATCAAACATAGCTACTAATTTATCCATCAAAAATCTTAAATCAATATACTAAATCAATTGATTTAAGTTTTTCCAATTAAGTTTAATTCATATAAGCAATTATAAATACTCAATCGCACATACCCAACCTGGGTATTATTTATTAAAACAACAACACATAGCTGAATACCCAACTTAGTTATCACTATTAAAACAAAAACACATAGTTGAATATTATGCATAACATATAATTAACCTAAAAACTTAGTCCATTCATTGACTATTTAAGTCTCTTTCCCAATTAAAAGACAAATCCAAACTATATATATATATATATATATATTACATAGTCATGTTTAAATATAATCCTAATTAATAATTATAATAAAAAAAATCCACCAAACTCTATCATATATATATATATATAAATGTCTTCAGGTATTTTCCCATGTTTAAAACTAATAAAATAAACTACCGTCAGTCATTCACCTACATGTAAAATTTATACCAAAAATTTTCCCCAAATTATTTTACATAATTAATATGCATAATATAGGGTTACAATATAAAGCCAGGACTGTATATCTATACTTCAACCCTACGTATATATATTCATTTGATTTTAAGCCACATAAATTCAATAAAAAACAAAACCATAAGTTTTCTATACTAATATCTTCTTCTCTTAGATGAACTACATACAGTTTCACACTTAAGTTTGATGTTTAAAAAATGGTATATATATATATTCCTTGGATTGAACCAAATATATACTTATTAATGTTTGTGTATATATCCACATTTTTATACCCAAAAACTTGAATTGAATTATTCACAAAAACCCAAAATGAATATATACTAACTGAATTAAAGAAATTAGCTCGATCCACTACATATATATCCATCAAGTATAGCTTCTCATTAATAAACATAATTTATTGAACTGAGAGAGGAGTTTAAGACAAGATTTCATAAAGCCTAAATAGTCATGACATTTTATGGATTTACCCAAAACCCTCAGGTTACCATGATTAAAATGCAAGGTTCTGTAGAGGCTAAGCCTTCCATAGGGCTCTACATACAACACATTAATCAAATAATTTAAAGAAAGAAAACTAGTAACCCAAAATAGTTAAAAAACCCATTCATTATTACACATAGGAATTAAATTACAAAACCTACCTGTGAATACCCAAGAAGTCTTATGTATTCCTTTATATTTCCTTCAAACTATCACCTTCTTCTTTTTTTGCCACTCTCTCCTCTATGCTATGTACTGTCTTATCCACAACACCCACTATATTTTTTTTATTCTTTTTTCATTGTCTTACTCTCCACCATTAACAACCTCTTCAACTAACTATATTAATGCATTTAGAAAATAGCTCAACTAATTTCCATAGTCCATCACCATGCACTACACAGTAACCTCCGTTATCTTTTCCAAATGTTTCTTAACTCTAAGTCAACAAGTGGTTAGTAACCCTAATGACTCAAAACTTATTTTTCTTTGATTAAAATAATCATTTTATAATCCCAAAAATAATTGCATGCCATTTGACTTAAGTTTCTTCCTCATCAAATTTAAAAATTGACAATAAATCAATATAAATAATAATATATCCTTCATGTTATACCATGCATCATCTATCGACTTAGTCAATTCAACCTTCCATTCAAATTCAACCATTCAATTAACTTATAAAACTAAATAGTATGACAATGTATTCAAATACCATAGTTTACGTTACCATGTCAACCACAAACCACTTTGTAACAAAATGATTTTCTCAAATCATTTAATAATAATAACTAATGCCTACTGTACTTTGAATATGAAACCTTTGATCAAACATTTAATCAAACACAATATCTTTTAAAATATTATTATTTATCTTTCGATATTTAAATCAAACCTATATAATATCATAATCATAATATTTAATTATTATTATCTAAAACTTATAGATGAATAACAACAATGGAATATGTCATCATATCATAACACTATACATACTCATAAAAGTAATTAAGTAAGCACATCATATACAATTTCACTCATTCAACCAAACAATTATGTTAAACAAGATAAGCTATATACGATCACTAAATTAACAAAATCACTCAAATAAATCAAATTAATTAGTAATAAAAAATAAATTTAATGAAAATATAAAATAACATAATTATCATAAAATAAAGCATACTATGACTACCTATCAAATAACATAATCATGAAATACAAATGTGGTGTGTGAAAGGGTTTTCGTATTTATTTTCTATCATCCCCCAATGTCTCCATCTAAACCACCTCCTTCGATGATGTTCTCCCTCCATCACACTCTGAGAGAAGAATTTATCATGTATCCACCTCACAATAATGAAATTAGTTAGTGTAAAACATCATTATATCCTTAAAATAATGTAGTATAATAATCAAACATGATCACGATATACTGAATGTAAAAGTACTACTAAGTCATAACAAATTAATCATGTAAATTAAGTAACATAAACTATCTCATAATTAGAATATGTCATATAAATTAATCAAATATTAGTTAATTAACTAATCAACCATAATAATCCATAGATTAAATAGGTTATTCAACTTATAGAGAAATCAAGATGTGACATCTTTCCCCCTAAAGCTGGTCATCATCTTGATGACATTTATTCAAACATAAGTTATGAATTTAAAACATTGTTCAATAGAAAATAACATAATATACAACAACAAATCAACCAAAAAAATGTGTAAATAGCCTATAAAACTCATAATAGTCCTTCCAAGTGGCATGATCATCAAAATATTGGTCCTACTAGACATTAAACTATGACACTTTCTTATTATGCAAACAAGGTTTGTGAGTGTCAGTTACTCTGATTGGTTCTATCATGACCACCCTATGGTCTATAACTTACAAAGCATTCCAATATAATACATGTGAAGGATTAAAAACCTACTTTTTAAGATAAGACACATGGAAGACATTATACAAAAGAGCTAGAGCTAGTGGCAATGCAATCCTATACACTACAAGATTGACCACTTCCAAAATCTTAAGGGTCCCACATATCTTGGTGAAAGTTTTGTAAAATTCTTGAATTTAATTGATATTTTCTTTGGCTTAACCTATAGAAACACTTTATCACCAACAAAACAATGCCTAGTTATTCTTTTCAGATCAACATAAATTTTCTATCTATCATTGTCCTTGGCCAACCTTTACCTAATTATCTTGACTTACTCTTCCATTTTTGAAAGAATAATAGGTCCAAAGACTACCGTGTCTTCTAACCTGTCCCAACTGATTGATGTTCCACACCTCTTATTGTAAAATGCCTCAAACATATCCATCTTTAATGCTGATTAGTATGAGTTGTAATCAAACTTAACCAATGGAAGATACTCTTCTCACTTGTATTACCAATTCAGTATATACGAAGGAGATCTAAAACTTGATTAATTCACTCTATCTATCCATAAATTTATGGGTGATATATAGTATCAAAGTTCAACTACATACCCAGAGCAAAATTTAGACTCAACCAAAATCTAGAATTCATCTTTGAATCTCAATCTAATATGATCTTCTCTAAAAAACCATGCAATTGATACATTTCCTTCATGAATCTCTTTGAAATCATAGGTGAATCATCTATAAAGTTACCTAGTATGAAGTGAACTACCTTAGTTAGTTTTTCAACTACTACCAAGATCATGTCATACCTATTTTGTGATAATGACAAACTTTGGCCAAAGTCTATATTGATCACATACCACTTCCATTCTAGTATGTCATGTGGATATATCAATATAGTAAGATGCACATGTTTATCTTTCACATGATAACATTTTAGACAATGAGACACATAGTTTGATACATCTCTCTTGATTCATTTTTAGAAATAGAGTGGTAAAAAATTATCCATGAGCTTGGTTACTCCTAGATGTCTTGAATATAAGGTATTTTTTAGTTAATTTAGCACTATGATCCTTAGATTCTCTCTATTAGGTACATACATCCTATAATTATCCCATAAAAGGCCATCATTCTCTATCCTAAAATCCTTATACCTAGGATTTTGAGCATTCTCAAATAATGCTTTCCTGACCTGATCATAGAATTCATCTCCTAGTGAGAATTTAATCACTTGATCCCTAAAAGTAGTCTTGATAGTAGCCATGTATGTTATGTACCTTCTATGACTTGGAGCATTAGCTAATCTATTATCCTTGCCTTTAATATAATTAATATCAAAATCATAGTCAGATAAGAACTCTAACCATCATATTTGATGAGCATTAAGATTTAATTGGGTGAAGATGTATTTGAGTCCTACGTTATCAATCTTGAGATCAAAAGAATTTATCAATAGATAATTCCTCCAAACTTGCAAATCATGCACAATTACTATAAGTTCTATGTTATGAGGGGCATAATTCACCTCATACAACTTTAGTTTCTTAGATTCATAGGCTACCACTGAACCATCTTGCATAAGAACTCCTCCAAATCCATGCCTAGATGCATTGGTGATCACTGAGAATTGACCATTAGGATTAGGTTTTCTTAGCATTGGTGATAAATTAATCCTCCTTTTTAGTTTATAAAGGGCTACTTCACACTTAGCTAACCAAACAAAAATTTGATTCTTCCACTCAATAAAGGTAATTAGATTAGCTGTCTTAGAAAAAATGGAATAAATTTCTTATAATATCATGTTAATCCCATGAAACTTCTTAGCTCATGCACATTATTTGGTACCTACCACTTCATAATGGCTCTTATCTTTGCTAGATATATTGAAATACCATCTGCATAGATAATATGTCCTAAATACTGCACTTTCCTTTATAAAAAATCACACTTAGATAATTTACCATATAACTTATGCTTTCGTAAATGTTGCAAAACTAATTATAGATGTTGTAAGTGCTCTTATTAATCCTTTGAATAAATGAGGATATCATCAAGAAAGACCAAAACAAAACAATCTAGGTAATCTCTAAACACACTATTCGTAAGATTCATAAATGTTGCTAGAGCATTTTTCAATCTAAATGGTAATACTGTGAATTCATAATGCCCATATATCGAGTCCTAAACATTATTTTTGGAATATCCTCTTCATAGATCCTCAAATGGTGATACCTTTCTCTAAGATCAATCTTAAAAAATACTCTGGCCTTCACATTTGATCAAAGAGATCATCAATGCATGTTAATGGATATCTATTCTTGATCATTGCTTTGTTTAACATCTTGTAGTCTATACATAGATAAAGAGTGCCATATTTCTTCTTGATGAAGATAATTGGAGCACCTAATGGTGACACACTTGATCAAATTAGAACTTCTGATAACAACTCCTAGATTTGTGCCTTTAATTCAACCAAATTAATGGTTGTCATTTTGTATGATGTCTTAGACTACAATTTTGATCTAGTTATGATATCAATCAAGAAACCAAACTCGCACTTCAATGGAAATCCTAGGAATTATTATAGAAACATGTCATAGAATTTTCTCAAAAAAGGATAATCATCAAAAGATGGTTTCTTAGTTTCTTCAATCTCATTTATCATAATGATAAATTCTAGGCATGCCTTCCTTTGATCTTTCTTGAGTTGAATTACATAAATATACCTTAGCTTCAACTACCTTCTCTCACCCTGAAGGTGTGTCTAATTTTTGAAATCATCTTAACACTCAACCCTCTTCAGAAAATAGTCAACCTTGGATTTATGATTTACAAGCCAATTGACTTCTAGGATGACATCATATGATCCCAATAGTGTTGTATAAAGATCTACTATAGTAAACTTAGGCAACTTAATCTCTATTTCAACTATACACTTGTCAAATTTGACCTTTGACTCATTCTCATATTGTGACGACCATGCATTTTCCATAATTCTAACCTTTCTAGATAATTTTCTAAGCATCCTAGGAGCAATGAAACATTATGTAGATCATGTATCAATCAAAATAAAAACTAGATGGTCAAACAAAATACCTGATAGTTTTATGGGTGAATCTTAATACTCAGCCTATTGATTTTTAACAACTTTATGAATCCACTATTAAAACATACCTTGTTGATAAGTTAAAACCTTGTTCTTTAATTTTTCCTAAGGACATTATTGAGCAAAATGGTCATCTCCACAAATGAAGCAACCTCTAACTCGTCATTTCCTCTCAGTCTATTGGTTTCCCTTGAAACCACCCTTGAAACCATTACTAGGTTTCCTATTCCCTAAAACATTGTTGAACTTGGTGTTTTAATTCTTCAACTGACCCTTGGAATATCCACTCCTCTACTTCCAATTCTTTTTCTTCTTGAAAGTTGGTTTAAAACTTAAAAATTTAATTTTGAGCTCATCTCTGACTTGGGTAAGAAATTTTAGTTTTCTTGCTTGACTGCCTTCTCGAACACCTAATCTATGGTGAATGTACCATGCACATATACTTCATATCCAATTTAGGGTTTCAATCCCATGATAAATTTCTTGATTCTAAACCTCTCATATACCTAATGCTAAGGTACATACTTGAGAATCTTGGTGAATTGCTCCCAGTATTCATTTTCCAACAAATCCCCTTGATTAAGATTTTGAAAGTTTTTAAATTTTTTATTGAAGTATATATATGGAAAATAGTGTCACAAACTATTCCCAAGTGATGGTGGTTATGTCAAGGTTCATCTTGAGCTTCTTGTTTGCCCTCCAAGTTGTTGCTTCACCAACAAGTTGATAAGTTCCCAAAACTACTTTCATGATTTTATAAAAAAATTGAATTTTAAAATATTTTTCCATTTATGTTAGCCACACTTTAGCTCCATCCCCTAATATAATTCCATCTAACTTGGGTGGATTCACCTTTTTCATGTCACATGCCAAATTTGTAGCTACTCGAGATCTTTCATCTTATTTCACCTCCTCTTACCTCTGCTCTTAAAGATGTTCCTAGTCATTAGGATGCTCTTTAGGTTCTTCTTGATCATTTTCTTATTCATGCCCATGCACTTCCTATTCTAGGGCCATGATTCGGTCCCTAGTCTCTTGCATGATTTCAAGGATTTAATCCAACTTTGTAGCTTGCTTAGTGGTAAACTAATTTGGATCAATAGGGGGTTTGGTATTTGAAGTACCCTCACCTCCTGATCTAGCATGCACCATTGCTCTTCTTGTTTATTAAGAGAATAAGTTTGAGTTAGTAGGCACATTAAGTTTTATAGTTTGAGCCTTAGCTCTAATACCACAATGTAACAATTCCACTAAGTTTTACCAAAACATTTCAATAATTTTTTTAAAATTAAATGCACATATTAAACTTATAGATTTCACCACAATAAACCTAACTAGTGATCTTTAACTAATTATATTAATTTAGTTAATCAAAAAGGTTATAACTAATCCACTTAGCTAAGGATCACCATGAAAAGATATAAATATCATAAACAACATTGAATAACCATAAATAATACATCACATCATAAATGAAATAGTATAAATTTAACCATGACTGATATAATATTATAGCCTCCTATATAGAAGTACAATGTTTTAATGTTATGATTTTTAGCAATACATAAAAATATCTCAATGATAAAACATGATACAAATCTCCTCTGAATATATTCTTCATGACTTAAGTATCAATATGTAATCTCAATTATAGTATTTCAACTGGTAGGGAGAGCATCATTTGAGCACTTTTTCACACCAACCATAGACCATAGATCCCCCACACTATCTCTATAACAAGGGGATGGCCCTTCCTTAATGGATGGGTAGATAATGATAATCCAAGAATCTAGAGTAATAAATTAGAACATGTGTGTTGAATATATCTAATATATAATATGTACCATAAATAAATCCTTTCTGATATGATATTGTATAAATATGAAAACTATATCAACATATGAAATGACAATGTTGATCAAACATTAATTTAGCCAAAATTTTCAATAATAAATGATCTATAGGATTAGTCAAATTCATACAAACCACTCTATTAGATTACACCTCATCTTGTATTGATGAATAATTAAGATAATGAAATGACAAAGTTTAAAATGAACTCATAACTAGTAGGATCTCTCCTACAAACTATTACCACAACATTAATAACACATATGTTGTTCACAATAAAGAATTTGAAAGTGTATTCACATCTCTGTATGGGTCTATATAACCAACCAACTCAAAATAGTACATGGGAGTGCGTATTAAATAAGCAAGATAGGTTGTTTTGTACAAAAAATTATTGTTGCATGAACAATATATAATATAAGAGTTTCTATTATTATTGTGCTCTCAATAAATATGTACACAAAATATAGTAGCATATTCAATAATAAATAAACTCTCGAATCAAGATTACACACTTTACTCCAATACCCTCCCTTAAACATAGAATAGGGAGTTAAAAAAAGAGTAAATAGATTGATGGGTCTTGATAATAAGGACTGATTAGGTACCCATATACAAAATCATAGTGAAATACAAAGTGTCCCCATGGTAACCAATCCATCTTGCCATAATACATGGATGAATAATTACTATAACCACCAAGTCAAATAGGAACTGGTACTATGTATGAGGCTAACTCTATAAAAAATATTGATCTTAAAACACTAGAGAAAAAGAGTCACTAAGGATGAAATGTATCACTGCATGGTACCAAAAAACTATTAACAACAACTAAATTTGAGAGAGCAAAAAACATATTCTTCAAGGTGTTCCAAGAAAGCAAACAACTCAATACTTAAACATAATGTTGAAGAGGTACACTAGATGGAATTAAGGCCATCAAATATAAATGCACTTGGTGGACGTGAAAGTCTCAATGAAACTCAAATCTGCATGAGTGGTCTAGATCCACTGCTCGATCACAAAAAAAAATTAACACTAGAATTCACTAGAATAACTATTATAAAAAAAGATTATTAGAGGTGTTGAGAGTGCAAAAAATTTCACCAACTAAATTTTATCTACTGACAAAAGATTTATTACACCAAGTTTTAGCAAGGAACATGACAACTAAAGTAGGATTTGCACCATACCCACCCATACTGTCAACTGGGTGGAGTGATGTAAAAAAGGTCTATATGAGTGGACTAAATCCACTACTCAAAAACTAACATGTTAACACTTTATTCACTAGATTAGCTATTCTTAGAAGTATGCCAATTTCCATAATAAATCTAAAGGAGACTATCAACTATCAAAAAATGTTAAAGATACAGAACAAACATCTCTCAACAAGATGGCCCTAGTGGTGATGGGATAGTCAATAACTAAAGAGTAATGTTCTCAATATGGATCATACAAACATGAATAAAAATCTCCATGACTCTCAGTGTGACTACAAATAAAAGTCTCATATAACAATATACACCAAATGATGCATAAAACCTAGATTGCTATCAATATGTAGAAGACACCATCAAATAACAAGAGAGATGATCCTAAAATAAGGGAGAAGTGTGCAACATAAAATCATACTCAAGAATGTAGGACATCAAGATATACAAAAATTACATCTATTAGTACAAAAAAGAAGGAAAAGTAAAGGAGAAAGTTTATTTACTTGTGAGGGGGTTTAACCACCTACCAAATTGAGCCTCACCCTTCGGTCTTCGATATTTGAGACCAATAAAATGGATAAACAATCATTTAAATCTCTTTTACAATATTGTTTTTATGAAAAAATATCCTCCAATGATGAAATCCACTAGGAAGGATAAACCCCATTTTACAATGTCTCACCAAGTCTACCACTTAGTCAAAAAAACTTTATAAAATAACTTCAATGGGGTAATAATCACCACCACCCAAGTAAATCCCCGACTATTTATTTTTTTGCTTTTACATTAAAATTGTCCTCTTTTAAACATATTATAATCCATTTTATAAATGACATCATCTCTTTTATAAAAGGACCCCCAATTTTAATTATCCAGCA
>JARHVA010002403.1:895000-997500 GCA_037957365.1 Torreya grandis
CATTTGTGTAAGCCATCACAAGGCAATAGAGAACTAAACAAGGTTTAACTCCATTATAAATGATTTAGGATCATTTTATTAGAAAAATTTAATAGGATAAATATCCTAACCCTGAAACAAAAAAAAAATGTATCAAGCTACACAGGTATTACAAGAAATATAACATAATACAATTTCTAATGAAGATAAAAGTGTTATTGATGCTCAAATGTATGGGAAAATTATTTTGATAATGAAATAATAAGGCATTATGACTACTTTGACAAATCTAATGAAATTACTTAGTACATTATGTAATGAGGATATATCCTAGAATATCATGAGCCTCCTTCATAATCTTCTAGAGTATACATAACGAGGACAAACAAGGGCTAATAAAGTAATTTGGTATGTCAAGCCCAAGAAGCCCTAGGATGTGGATTCTCTCCTGGACATGGAGTTGTCTGGATATGAAATTATAAATGTAGTATTTGACTTTGGTAGTACCTTCAATATGATTCCTCATTCAACATGGGAAGCCATTGGTTAACCAAATCTGAGTTACAATCTAGTAACATTAAGCTTAGTGGATTATGGTAGAGTTGAATCCATTGATTGATTAAAAGATGATGAAATTAAAGTGGTTGAACTTAACTTGTGAGGGGCCTTTGAGGTCATTGAAATGAAGATATAAAAGACTCATTACCCTTCCTTAAATGGTAATAAATTGGCCAATGATGGTCAAATGACTAGTAATACTATGCATAATCAATTAGAAGTACATCAAGAAGAAAAAATAGTAGTAATACCTTTAAACAAAGCTGTATAAAAGCCATATATCATTCATAAGGAGATAAAGTTTCCTTATACTTATGGGGAAAAAAATTATTTTAAGGTGACAAGTGATGAAAGTCAAACTAGGGTGTAGATTGTAGAATGTCAAAAATGAATGCCCTATACTTTACAATAAGAATAATCGCTAGTATTCAAACCCATTATAAGAAAGTCATTGATTAGATAGGTTCAAATCAAATAATGTTTTTCTCCTTTAGTATGTTCACCAACAAGATCTGAGGTAAATTTTTTGTATAATAATACTACAAATATGATGGATTATATTGAACTTACTCCTAAAGGAATTCTACTCTGGGATTTTGCATCGTCCATAAGTGGTGAATTAGATGCACACATATTGAATTGGTCTCATAGAGATCATGAATTATGAAAAATGTGCATGGTTTTCACTTCAAAATTCTAAATACCATGAAATTTTATGATAGAGGATCTAAATCCATTCATATTTAGGCTTGAACACCATGTACTATAGGTGAAACAATGAGTCAACACAATCAGCTATGCATTGAAAGGAACTATTGTGACATGGTGGGATATACAAAAAAACATAGAAATGAATTAGGAGGACTCTTGTGACATCTTAGATTTAAGGTTTCAGCTACCATTTAGTATTAAAGTAGAATGGCCTTTATTTTAAGAGAATCAATGTCTAGAACTGCACATCCATTAGTGTGTAGATATATGGACTATACAAGGAGTAGAGCCTTGATATTGGGTGCACATATTCAGTCATACTCTTGCACCCTTTATAATAGATTGGTACATGCATCAAGAGGATAGAAGGGAAACTAAACATTAGGGACAACTTCATCAGGATTTATTCAAACTTTTGTATTTGAATATGATAATACATTAGTACATAATGCCTTGTAAACGATTAAAAATTTTCCATGTCATAAACATGTAGAGGATTTAAAAAATGTTGTTGAATCATCCTCTCATCAGGGAGATATTCAAGACTTGGATATTTAACTACATAATTACAAAGCTAATAAAAAATAATAGCTCCAAGTTTAGTCATGTAATATAATAAACAATGATATGATAGAATCTAGTGATAGTGATAGTGATAGTGATGGAGATCTTAATTTAAAAGGGTTGTTTGAACCATAATGTGAAGAAGAGTCTAAACCAATGAAAAGTGTAGATTAATTAGAAGAGGATAAAATTCACATTATTGACATTTTAAAATGGGAAGACAAATGCCTTTTAAAAGATACTATGACTAGTGGATCAGGCAAGATATATCAAGAACCATTATGAAAGATTCAAGAAAATATTGGGGTAAAAAATGACCCCTAATATTATAATAGTGGGAGATTAATAGGGATAAGAGTAGATATATAAAGCCTTTTAGTTGTTGAGAGATTATCATAATGTGTTTTCAAGCAAATTCTCAAAGGTCAAATGTGTAGATCCATAGTTGGGAGAAATGCATATCGAGCTAAAAGAATGTGTGCACCTGATTAAAAAATGACCCTATAGGCTCAAACCTAATATGAAAAATAAAGTAAAGGATAAATTGGATCAAATTCAAGAATATATAATTATTTATCTAGTTTAAAAGGTAGAATGGGTGAGTCCCATGGTGGTGCAACCTAAGAAGATAGGAGAAATATGGGTGTGTGGAGATTACCACACACTCAATGACACTTGTGTCAATGATCCATTTCCTATCCCTTTTACTAATGAAGTGCTTGAATTTATGGATGTACATCAGTTATATTCATTTATGGATGCTTTTAATGGGTATCACCAAATTTTGATTGCTAAAGAGGATCAGGGAAAGACCACCTTCACTACTGAATGGGGATTGTTTGCATACAAGGTAATGCCATTTGGTTTAAAAATTCACCTATTGTATTTTCTAGAGATATGTTAAATGCTTTCAAAGACTTCATTTATGATTTATTGGAGGTCTATCTAGATGATTTGTCAATCTTCTCTCTATTTAAAGAGCACTCATCTAAGCTAAGATTGATGCTAGAGCGATGCTAGGATTTATGCATCACATTAAATTTAAAGAAGTGTCTATTCTTTACACCTTTTGGTGTTTTGATAGGTCATCTAGTGTGAAATGACACAATTTTGGTCAATCCAGATAAAATTATTGTTATATTAATAATACCACCTCCTACCAAATCAACTAAAGTACACACCTTTCTGAGTCATAACATATATTATAAGAAGTTCATAAAAAGATATACAACTACATCAACATCCATAGAGAAGCTACTACGTAAGGAATATAAATCCAAGTTGACACCAAAGTGTTAAACAACATTCATCAAGTTAAAGAAGAGGTTGGTAACAACACCCATCTTGGTATTTCCTAACTAGAATAATCCATTCCATATATATGTGGATGCTTTAGGCACTACAATAGGAGATATTTTAACATAGCTAGGTAAAGGTAGGTTAGACCACCTGACACATTTTGAAATAAATAAACTCTCAACTATGGAAAATAATTACATAACCACAGAGAGAGAAGCACTTGCCATGGTGTTTGTGTTACAAAATTTTAGGCATTATTTATTGGTTACTCCTTTTGAATTCTTATAGACTGCCAAGAATTGTAATACTTGGTTAATAAATCAATGATAGGGGGACAAATCTCAAGGTGGTTGATGCTATTTTAGGAATTCTAATTTTGGATTAATGAAAACTAGGATGGGAGAATGTGGGACCAGATCATCTTAGCCAAATTCATAATGGAGAGAAACTAGAAGAACTCAAAGATGAATACCATGATGCACATTTATTTAGGACTATTGTATTTAATGATAACATGGAAGACATTGTAAAAATTTTAGAATAAGGAAATTTTGTTGTGCATTATACAAAGAGGGATAAGAAACATATGGTTACTAGAGCTATACCATATAGTATTATTAATGGATTCTTGTATAAGTTGGGTAAAGATGATGTATTTCATAGGGTAGCACTGCAACATGAGTGACCACAACTACTTCAAGAAGATAACAAGGGGATTGTAAGAGGACATTTCACATGAAATTACACTACCATTAAAATACTTTAGGGTGTTTTGTTTTGGTCTACACTTTTTTAGGATGCACACAAAGTTACTAAACACTACAACATCTATCAAAGAATGGGTAAGCCCAATCAATGAGATGAAATACCATTGGTTCCTATGATTGTATAAAATCCTTTTGAACAATGGGGAATTGATTTTTTTATACCTATAACTCTCATAAGTAAGCACAATCATGTCAAAAACATTATCACTATGATCAACTATTTCATGAAATGGGTGGAAGCTATTGCCACTCTAAGTTGAGGTGTGAAGGATGCTTCCAAGTTTTTATATGTAAACATTATCATGAGGTTTGGATGTCTAGTTAAGTTGGTAAGTGATAGATGCACACACTTTATCAATAATAATATTAAGATTCTCATTGAAGAGTTAATGATATTACACCATCAAAGGATGGCTTACCATCCACATACCAATGGATAGGCAGAAGCATCCAATAAAGTTTTGGGAAAGATGTTAACAAAAAATTATAGTGTCAAAAGATATGATTGGGAGGATAAAATTCCTATAAATTTATGGGCCTATCACACAAATTATAAGCAAGCCATCAGATTCACTCCCTTCAAATTGGTATATGGCCTTGAGGCACTAATACCTATAGAATACATTATACCTAGTTTGTGCATTGTGATGATCATGAGATTAGGGGATCAAGAATCATTAAGGGAATGGTTGATAAATTTAAATGAGATGGAAGAAGACAAATTAAGAACACAATGGACATAAAAGATCAATAAACAAAGTCAAAAAGCATGGCATGATTGCAATCTATAATCTAAGAAATTTTACCTAGACCAAACAATATTGCTTTATGATAGCAGATTTAAAGCATTCCTATGAAGGTTGTGAAAAAGATGAAAAAGACCCTACATCATTCATGAAGTAATACCACAAGGTTCCATAATGCTAAAATATTTATAGGGAACCATATTACTAGGGAAAATCAATGGTTGTAGGCTTAAGCCATATCATCTTTAATCTCTATCATGCTACTAAAAATTGATTGGGTGCTAAGGAGTACCATATAGTTAGGATTTTATTTTATTTTTATTTCACAAGTTAGAATGTTTTTTAGTGTTATCATTGCTACATAACATGTCACAACCACTAAAACTAGTTATCATTGCATGATGCAACCACCTTCTAGAGATAACTTATCAAGGACAACTAGCCGTAACTACACCAAGCTTTGTAATTAACTCTAGGAAGGAAGCAAAAAGATAGGTATGGTAGATGGAAGGATAATGGTTAGGTTAGACCATTAATGATGTAGTATCTCAAAATATTTTATTAGTTTCAAAGTATATTTGGTAATAAAATGATAAGTGGATGCATAAAATGAATTGATTAACTAAAGGGATAACTACTCATTGGTAATAACTACCCAGAACTAAATCAAAGATCTTAGTCACCAAACATACCTGTTAAGGTGATTTATAGCACCTAATATTAATTTCAAAGAGAACATTAATGCACATGTAGTCAATACATTCAAAGGAGGTGGTGACATGAAATTAGGTGCTAAACAACTATAAAAGAGGACATGGACAAAAAGTAAACTTTACATCCTTCAACTAACAAGATAATTTTGTGATTCAACCTTTCAAATATCTATTTGAAAATAGATTTCAAACTAGGGTGAAATTTTGTAGACTAATCATTCAGTTTAACTCATTCATCAAGCTATGGATAGAGGTCAACTATTGATTCCACTACCCAATGCCCATAAGGGGAAAATGAGAATAGGGATAAGGCTTTAACAAATGAAATACAATGATTTAGAACTATTTAATTTTATAGATGGGGTATAAGCTACTCTATTTTCTCAAAATTCTTAAGGAATAACACAACCATGAACCTTAACACTACAACATCCACTACAAGGCTTTGACACTAAATGCTTTCTCAAGTTGCATGCATTTGGGTAGTTAGATGAAGTGATGATGGCATTGCTAAGTTGTTATAGTCAGAGAGATATCCATTTAACTCAAGATATTATGATTTGGATTAATGTGCACTCAATTTCATGAGCAATTGGCTTACCTAATTGTGACAAATCTCTAATGCCATAAAAGTCTACAACACCACCATTTCACTTAGATATTAAAAAAAATACACCACTAGGGTAGGATGAGGAACTCTTATTGATTCAATTGTATATGATTTAATTTGCATCATGGCCCAATGTATTACTAAAATATTATAGAAAACCATAAAGCATGTAAAATAAACAACAATAGGTTTCATTGTCATTTCTTACCGAATGATGACGTTGCATGAAGATTTTAATTGGCCTAAAGTTTTGGAAATTGAACTTACCACACATATAGAAAAGGTACTTATAGGAACTAAAAAGACATTTTAATGTTAATTATTAGTTTTTTTTATTATGTTTCACATAGTATAAGTCTATACTAAGGTAAGTAAATATAACTACCAATTTTTGGCCTAGTAATGCCTTTGTAAGCATTGAATGGATCAATTTTTTTTTGTATTAAGAATAATTGGGATAGTTTGATGCATGGTGGTTGGAATAAATAACATTATTTTGATCATATACCAAGATTAATTAGGGTGTAATGTAGTACCTATGTCAACATGCATTGATTACCAAACAACATAATGGCATACAGATCAAAGTTCACGAGTTGGCTACCCCAACTGTCACCCCAATGCCAATATTTATTTCAATGGTCAAAGTGAAGGCTAAGGTATATTGATAAAAATACCTATATGTAATGTTTATACCTCCATTATAAGTCATCCATCCATAGGCACAACAATAATATATAGAGCAAGTACCTGTATAACAACCCACACAACTGACACAACCACTATATCTAGTAAATTAAGAAAAAAGTAAGAGGAAAGCACCTACATGTAGAGCCTCACCACCTCTACCAAAAAAAATAACTTGATAAGTGAAGTCATGGATTGAGAATCCTATGGTTACACAAATAAATGTTTAGTGTGACCTATCTGAGTTGGGGGTAGAGGAATGAGAAGTGCTTTAATCAATGTTGGAAGACATCAGAACTGAGGTGTATAATATAGAATAAAATGAGTTTTTATTTTATAAATAAGTACACACTTTCCAAGTGTGAAATTAGGTAAGGCAAGATATTTGAGTTGATATCACTTAATCACCTAATTCTATCCTTGTTGATACTATAGGATAGAAAGTAACTCGATAGAAGTTAGAGGCATAAATATTTTTAGTAGAACCAATCGTAGGATAATCTATTGTGCATGTAATAGATTTATATACATAAGATAGCCCTAAAAAACTTTGTTTATGTGATCACACACACATTTGACCATGAACCAATAAAAAATAATGTAGGAAAGGATGGTCTCTTTTGGTGTAACTATAGTATAAATTAGTGCACAATAGGCTCAACCAGCTTAATAACCTTAACCCCAGGGTAAAAAATAATAAAATAAAATAATCAAGCCCCTATAAAAATATAAAATAAATAAGTTGGTACAAAAATATTAGCTTGGAAAATAAAAATCACCTAACTAGACTGAAATTGACAATGACATCCAAGGAGATGAGGAAACCATAAATACAACCATGCTTGGGAAAGTGGAGGAATAACAAACTACATATAACACGCTTGAGCCTAAATAAAGGAAAGAAGAACAAAAGACTGAGGAAACATAATAAAAAGTAGCCATGCCAAAACTAACACAATAAGAAGCTATGTAGAGTCCATAACAAAAGTAGTAAGACACAACTATGGAGCAACAAAGGAAATTTAAGGAAGCAAACACTACATAAAAATAATCTAAATAGGTGGAAGCTATCAGATAGAAAGATGAGGAAGTAAAGGTTATGAGGAATTAAAATAAAGAAGTTGATTACAAAAATTAAGAAATTTGAGGATGCTAAAGCTATGCATAAGCAAGCTGAAGAAGCAGAGGCAAAGAATAAATAACAAGAGGAAGAGAAAAGGCAATAACAAGAAGTACAAGCTAAAAATTAGAAATATAAGGAGAAAGAAACCAAAGCTAAGGCTAAATTTGAAGCCAAGGCTAAGGTTGAATCTAAAACTAAAACCAAGTCTAAGGTAGAGGCTAAAGCCCAATCCCAAGCTAAGGCTAAATCTGAAGCCAAGGGTAAGGTCGAAGATAAAACTAAAGCCAAGTCTAATATAGAGGCTAAATCCCAATCCCAAGCTAAGGCTCAAGTTAAGGATCAAGAGGAAGCTAAAGCGTAGGTTGAAGCTAAGACTCAGGTTAAGGTAGAAGTAGAAACCAAGTCTAAGGAGCTATAGGTGCATAAACATAAGTAGAGGTAGTATCTATCAGTCACATTAAAAGGATTGAATAAGTAGTGTAGATCCCTAATCAATGGCTATGAGATATCCCTGCTAATCTACATGGTGTACTACTTTTTTGCTTTTAATTGCTTAGTTTACACCTATTCATATGACATCCAAAACTACATCCATGACAGTTTCTACCATTATAATGGAAACATTGTTAGATGTAACCCATATACCACTCACTAAATAGATTGAAGGACTAACCATTTTCTAGGAATCTATTGAAAAAAGGGATTCAAATTTGGTGCAAGAAGTCTTGAGGTTGTAAGATGAAAAAGGCTAAAGTAGAAGAGAGGTTGGAGAATGTGAGGTAGTTGATCAATAACACCTATCCCACCTTAGGAAAGTACTAGGTGATCTAGTTATGTTAGAAGATAAATAATTTATGATGCTATTAACATAACTTACCAAGAGATGGGAAGTTATGCAGAAAGTTTTGACATTGTGCACACAAGGATAAGCCCTTAGGTCAGAAACATACATCATGTGACAACTCCTAGATGAATATGATTAGGTCCTAGATACTACTAAAACATAGGCCAAGAAGATATACTATGATATTCTTAACTAGATATGTATTTGAATCAATCCTCGGCTATTGTGAAGCTTGAATTTTCCACTGTTAATAAAGATAAAGTCATGCTGGAAGATCAAATGACAATTGTAGAGAAAATGAGTGATGTAATCAAACAACTACTAGATTATAGATTTGTTATTATATAGAAGCTACAAGTATGGCATAATGAAAGAATATGCAACACTTTCATAACCATTCAAGCCTAGAAGAAAATAGATAGATTAGATGAGCTCATCTTGTACATTAAATAGAAATAATCTAATGCCAAGGCATTGCTTAAAAGTGTAGAAGATGGAGACCTAAAAAATAAGATGATGATATAGATACCATTGTGTATTTTACTTGAAATGATATGCTAAGTACTCACTGATCAGAAACTTATCAAGTATGATCTATCTAAAATTGATCCAACCATTACATAGTTAATAGATGAACCCTAGTTCATTCCTCCACAACAATTCATAAAAATTATATAGGAGAGGGAGATAAATGTGAATATATAGTCTTCATAGATACCTTAAGTAGTTGATACATCAAGAGCCATTAGGCTAACATCTACTCAGCAATATCAATCTCTGAAGTCCCCAAGTAAAACAATCTCCTAGCCATAGTAGTAAGGCTTGTGCACTATTTTTTTATAACTTTTAACATATTCAAATTTTTGTAAGATAGTCTAAACATTAGGATCAGGGTTATAATGGTTGAAAATATATAAAGGGAAACCACCTAGTTATGATAGTATATTGAAAACCCAAAAGGATGGTAGGCTAGTATACTAATTAGTTGAAAACTCAAAAGGGTGGCTAAGAAGTGTACAAAGGGTAAAAACTAGTAAATGACACCTAGAGTGATTAATACAACTTTTGTTTATGAATTCTATTTCCATCTCAGTTCAAATCAGTTTGCAACTTTGTATTGGGATGAGATAAATAATTAAGTCTGGGAAAGTGTTAGACAAAGAATGGAGCTTACTAAAATTGTGAAGTATATAAGATAAACACATGTGTGAAGTGTTTGATTTTGTATTTTGTATAGTTTTGTATGTATTCAACCTTTTAAGCCTAGTTGGATATTTTGAAAATGCAAAGAGTATTTCATTTTGTATCTCGAAAGGCCAAAAGGTGAAGATACAATATGATTGTAAAAGGCTATAAATAGTACTTTGATGTAATAGAATCTAGTTGAATGTGTTGATACAGATTAATAAAAATTATCTTGTTATGGTGTTCCCTTATTCTTTTTTATGTATGGTTTATGCACAATTAGTACTTTGTTTTGCTTTATTTTGTAATATAATATGATATTATTAATGGTTATAGTTCTTTTTATATTTTCTATGACCTATTCTTTGATCTGTCTGAAGACATCATGGATGGTTTGTACTGTTCTTATCTCTTTGATGCCTTGTTTTAATCTCTATTATGTATCTCTATAATTAGTTTGTTATGCTATAATTCCAAGAACCTCTACTAATAATACACTATGCCCCCACCTCCTTTGTTTATAAGTTTTAATCCAAAAGTAAAAATCTATAATTTTTTTACTAATTGAATTTTACATGCACTGTATATATGAAATTATATATTAAAATAATAAAAAATTATGGTTCATATATCAATTAGTTTATGTTAAATCTCAAGTAAGCTTCTAAATGAGTTGCAGGTTATTATTTTTCTAAAAGATTGTAATTTAGGTCATGTGTTCAAAATATCTAAAATCAAATTTTTATTTTTAAATTTATTCAAATTTAGTTTAATTTGAAAACTCTTTTTTGATTTGCATACCAAATTCTCATGCATTCAAAACCCTAGTTGACATGTTAACCTTATTTTAACATTTAACATAGTGAATGTTTTGTCAAACATAATCATATAATCAGTCAATCCATAGGTTTTATCACTTTTTAGACACATCTATGTACTATATTTTGTGTTTTGAAAATTCATATTATTAATCTTATAGCTTTTTCAATAATAATGTCTAGGTGGTTATTCTAACTGTGACTTTTTTGACATCTAGTTTAGAGTAACTCTATTTTAATTTTTTATATAGAGTAAATTTATTTTAATTTTTATATTATTTGACATTTAAATTATGAAATTAATTATATTTACATATGTAATTCACTTTATTTTAAAAAATAGTTCAGAAATTTCATCAAAAAGGTTAATTTATTAAATCATTCTTACATTAGTATATTTTTGTGACACTTACGACACCCTATTTTGTTGTAATATTTAATAATTTTTTATTTTTCTAATAATAAATTGAATAATTATTTTGTATTTATAATTTAAATTTATTTTACTATCAAATAGAGTTAAAATTTACACATAAAAAGATTCATTTTAAATATTTGATTACTATCCTGTTTAAAAGGAAGTTATGGCTTCGCCTTATTTTTACTTATATAAATCCCAAATACTTAATATAAATAACTATAATATATAAAAAATTTATGTTAAAACTGAATTTGTGACATAGAAGTTATGAAATATTGTCATTGGGATTGAAAAAGTTCATTCTAGATGATATGTGGTCCTTGAGCTTACTAATGTATTTCAACAGAAATTACATGAAACTATGTCAATTATCTTGTAGAGTGTTAAGGATGAATTCCTTCCCCACATTGATAATCAATGGTCTCCTAGCGATTATTAGAAACTCCTTGGATCCATGCATAAGGGAACTCACCTCTTAAAAACTATTAAGTTAATATTTGAATTTGTAACTACACATATAGAAGGTGATGAAAAGGTTGTGAATTTTCTTTCTAAAATTAAGAACATTAAGCTTAGTTATATGGATGTAATTGTAATTTGATTCAATATCAATTAATTTATTTTATCATTCAATTAAATATTCATAAAACCTTTAAAAAAAAAATCTCAATTTTTAATTCTAAATATAAAATTGAGCAAGATATCCCTGACCTTACCACCTTGTCTACTCTCATGATTCAAGAAGAGTAAGTTATGACCAATTTTGATTTTAAATAGAATTCCACTCATGCACTTCTCATCTTAAATATTGTTTCTAATAATAATAAAAACCAAAAATCTAACCCTAATTTTGCTTATAATTCATAAAAATTAGAAATATGGTAATAAGAATTATAAACCTAAATTTAATGGAAATTACAATTTATGTGGTGAATTTGGTCATAGAAAAGAAATTTGTTATAAAAAAAATACATAAAAGGAAGAAATGTAATTAAAACAAGGAAAATAATCAAAACTCTAATAAGAATAACAATTAAGATTAGAATGTTATTGCTTTGTATATTGTTTTATTTGTTTTAAATGAAAATGATTGGATTGTAGATAGCGGTGCATCACACCATATGATTTGTTTATCTAATATTTTATGTGATTCTAGGGATATCTTTGAAAATATTTACTTAGGAGATAATTATTTCTTAGAAGCAGTTAAATAAAAAAAAGCTAAATTTTCAAATGTTTTTATAAATGATGTTTTTTATGTATCTAAGCTAAAAAAAATTGTTATCTTGTTCACAATTTACTAATAATAATTTCATTGTAACATTGCTTAAAGATAGATGATCCATTAGAAATCAATCTAGATCTTTGATTGAAGTTATTCAAAAAAATAACTTATACATTTTCTCTCTTTCTGCACGTTTTCTTTCATCAGATAGTAAGAATGAATCTTAATTATGGCATGAAATATTAGGTCATGTTAATTTTAGAAGTTTACATGATATATATACTCAAAATCTTGTTGTTGAACTTATTTCTATACCTTATCATCATGAAACTTGTGAGGCTTTATTACATGATAAGCAACATTCTAACATCTTTCACAAGAATCATGATGTGAATTCCTCGTATGATTTAGAATTAATTTATAATGATGTTGTAAGACCCCTTGTAGTTATATCTCTTAATAGTTCTTTGTATACTGTCATTTTTATTCATGATAATAGTAGAATGGTTGGGTCACATTTCATTAAAAAAATCTGATGTGATATTTAAATTCAAATAATTTAAAAGCTTTTGTTAAAAAATGCATCTAATCTTTTATATTAAGAGATTAAGAACTAATAATGGTAGTGAATATATTAATAAAGAGTGTGATTATTTTTACATTAGTTGTGGTATTTAAAATGAATTAACAACTTCTTATTCCCCTTAGCAAAATAGTATTATTTGAAGGAAAAACTGCACTATTATTGAGATGGATAGAATATTATTGCATTTTATAAATGTTTCTCTTAGTTTTTATGGGTCTAAGTCATGAATATTGTTGTGCATATTATGAATATAATTCATATTTAATATTTTCATTTTTCTACATCAAAATACATGTATGCTCATAGAATTTCATTTGTTTTGATAAAACTATTTTATTGCTGCTTTAGATATACTAACTATATTGATTTTATCTTATCTACATTGTATTTGTTAGTAAAATGATTTAGTTTGATTCTTTAAAAATATTTATTACAACTACTGTTATAATAAATGTATTTGTTTTAGATGAGAAATCAAATAAAATACATAGATATTATGTTTTTTTTTAATTCATATGAGTTAGCATTGAAAAACATTATATGTATGACATCATGTTTAATTTGACAAGATGATCATATTTAGTTATTGCATTTGGTGAGAAGATTATGGTCAGTAAGTTTGGATCTTTTGTGTTTTAATTATTAAGATGTTTTCATTTGATTAGTAAGGCAATTTCATGATAATATGGTTAGATACTCTCATTTGATTCTTTATGATAACATTCTTATATACTTTAGTTGGTAATGAAATATGATATGAAATGCAAAGTGTAAATGGAATTTGTATTATTATCTCTTCATCATTTAATTTACTAAGCATTCTATTCATACATCTCTGAAATTATTTGTTTCAAACTCATGTCTATTTGATTGGATATTTATGTATCATGTTAAAATTATTTATATTTGATGTATGAGAAGTTATACTTCAATATTTTTTTGAAGAATATTAAACTTGTAAAGTTTTGATAGGACTCAAATTATAAAATGAGTTATTACTAATAAGAAATCTAATGTTTGGCTTTACTTAATATCATATTATTAGTAAATTATAGTATGCACACCACATAATAGTTAAGGATTATAATCTTATCAATATTAGAGATGTCTAATAATGAATTACATATAATAAATTATGTTTTTCACTAACTTTTTAATAAAAGTAGTTAATTTATTTGCTTAAAATATAACTTCATTGTTTTAAATGTGTTTTATCATAGAAAAATATGTCATATTTTATGTATTTGGTTATTGTGATACTAACCATACTATTATATTATGAATATAGTTTTGAATACTTGTTTAATTTTTGTGTAGGTGCACAACACCAACAATTTAATCATATTGAATTTCATGTGCATTTTATCCAATAAAAAGTCTTCAATGGTGATATAAATATGTAGTTTTATGTTATGAATGAACAAGTGATAAATATCTTCATAAAACCACTTGGTTCTATCAGGTTTTGTTAGTTTTATATAATTATGGACCTATTAGAGTTTCCATTGAGAGAGAGTGTGCATAACAATGCCACTTCCTAATGGCTATGAGCATGTATATATATATATATATATATATATATATATATATATATATATATATATATATATATATATATATATATATATATATATATATATATATATATATTCTCAATTGTAAAACATTGTAAACTTCATGTAGAAGTTTAGTAATTTAAGTAGAATTTATTTGGAAGTTTATTTTTGTACCCTAATACATTAATATACAAATTTTTAATAGAGGTCCTTATGTTATAAAAGACTCCAAATATACTTAGTGATTATTCATAAAAAATAGTGAGATATAGTCTCACAATCATGCTAGCATAAACTTACTTTTGAGTAGTTTATATATTATAATTATTTTTGTTTTAAAATGTGATGTTTGGAATGATGAAGGTTTTAAATTCTTCAATTTTGTATAAAATATAATTCTTTTATAAGGTGACTATGCCATTTATCCCCACTTAATATTAAGGGGGAGTGCTATAACATTTAATGTCTAAGTGGTGAAATGATAAGACCTTGAGTATATTTTAAGTAATTAAATAATAATAATTTATTATTTATTAATATGGGTTAACAACATCGTATAAATAAATAATAAAAGATAAATTATTTATTACTTATCGGTGAAAATAAAACATATTTGTATATTATTATTGGTAATTTAAAATATTCTTAGGATGGTTGGACCTATCATTTACAACAATCATATCACTTCACATTTCACTATAAATAGGATTTTACTCCTATTGTGAATGTGTGTGTAAATTTTATATTATGAATCATGAATTATGCATGAAAAAAGAGTTTTGTGAAGGTTATTGAATAAATGAGGAGTTTATGTATTGGGGTGATTTGGTTTCTCAAATATATGAATATCATATTGGCATTTTTTACCTCTTTGAAGTTTTTCTATGATAATTCTTATGTACTAGTTCATTTATCTATATTTACTATTATCTGTGTATGCTCTACTTATTCATGTCACTCTAGATTCTACCTGTGTGTATTGATTCATATATCTATATAAGAATTATTTCAAAAAAATATCAAGCTTGAATATGTGGTTGAGGTCACTTCATAGAGAAAAGCCTCACTGTGGGAGAGAATTGTTTATCCATCACTACAATTTTCAATTCAAATAAGTGTTTCATTAACACCTCTAACAATAAGTCTTCCTCTGATGACTCCTCCACCCTCTACCTCTGAAGACCCAAGTCCTATAGAAGAATAAATACAATTCATTATTATCTAATAAGTTAAAGAGATACAAGGAAAAAGGGATCAGAAATAGAATCTAGTCATCATCAAATTACCTACAGTCTCCACCAAATTTGACAAATAGAGCACCAACATTCATAGGGTGAGGAAGAGGAAGGCAATGAATATTGATACAATGGAATAAAATGAGTTTGAATAAAGGAAGAAATTATTTCCCTTAGTTATGAAATCCAAAAGGAATCTTAATGATCTAACTGAGTATATATAATTTTTTTGTTCTTTTATAAATTTAGCTAGAGAAGTGATGAAATAAATGTATAGCAGCATGGATGATGCACAACATATATTACTATAGAGACAAATTATATAATCCCCTAAGAAAATTGTTGATAGTGTACAAAGTGAAACTACCAAACTATATAATATTTTGAATAGTATTCAATATTTTAGATGAGACAACCAATTTTAAAGGACGAAAGTGCTCAAACTATGGCACAAATTAAATAAATTTGAAAAAAAGCTCATCTTTTTGATTCAGTGTTCTAAGAGTAGTGTTGACCAAATTAGACTTTTAGGTCAAATTGGGGTACCTCTAGGTAAAAAATTGAATTTTAATCATTTTAAGAGTCTAATACATATGTAACATGGTGTTTTATAGGTTAATTAATACTATTTAATGTTTTACTAGCCTTGGTCATTAGTTATTTTAGTCCCTTTAGTCATTTTGGGTCATTTTGAGGTAAAAAAGGTGTATTTAATGACTTGTATGAATTTATTAGGAAGTGTGAGGGTCCTAAAAAATGATGTCACATTTCATGTGTCTTAAGAGGTCTTATTTAACTGAAACCAACTAAAAATTGGTAGGTTTCTCAGAAAAGGGCAATTTTCTTGAGGAAAAGAAGAATTTTGGCACTTGTAAGACTCCTTGGGAAGTGTTTGATATGGGAAAGGATCATGCTATGTATCTTCAACTTCTCCAAGTTAAATTCCATGTTTTTTTTGCTTTGAAAGTGCCATTTTTGGCCCAAAACTATTCTACTCCTTTTTTAATCCTCTTGGTAAGCAAAAGTGACCTTTAGGTTTGTGCTGAGTATGAACAACTCAAGAGGTTTCAAATCAAACACCTTGGGGAGGTTGTATTATACTTAGAGAAATTAATTTTTATATAAAGATTTTGAATAATAATGTTCTGTGCTTCATGAACCATCCTTTTGAAGTTGAGTGTATTTTTATATCGATTAATTTGTGTACCCTAGAGGTTTTGATCCATTTTAAGAAATTTTGTATTAACCAATTGCTGAGTTTGATTCCAAAAGATGTTTCCTTCCTTATAAAATTATTAACATGGTTGGTTTGATTTTTCAAGTTGATTTTATAGTCCAATTAACCCACTCTATAGGAAGGTGTCACCATGTGAGTTTTTTAGTCAAAGATCTTTGTTTGAAGAGAGTTTGGTTTTCATAATAAGCTTCATAGGAATGTGATGTGATGTTTCCCATATCTTAGCTCCAAATTTATCATCCTTACCTCATGTGTAGTCTCATAACACCATGTTTGGATCAAATCTTTGATCATACTAAGCTCACAACCATGTCTTTCCTCAATTTCACTTGTATCCATGCTGGAGCACATGTTGAACTTGTTTAGCATGCCCATGGAGGTGATTTGGAAGTATAATGATGTTTCATGTTGATATTTTGGTGAAAATATCAATTGAACATGAATCCAATCCTTTTTTTTCATGAATAATTTCAAGTTCATTACTTGCATACAATCAATTTCCACCTACAAGGGTCTTTCTTTGATAACATCATGATGGAGGAGGATCTGGAATAATTGATCCAAACATTTTGGAGTCTTATAAATGCATAATAATAACTTAGAGAAGGCATAAATTGAACACATATCTTTCTCACTACCTATTATCCTACATCACTACCTATACATGGATATATCCACCTACAGGTGGCATTAACAAAGGGATGAGGTACCTGTATGATGAAGTTAAAGCATGATTAAACCTTATTGATGACCTAAAAGGTAGTTTTTAATATGTAAGACATTTTGGAAGTCAAATTGGTAGTTTAAGGTATGGATAACATTCTAGAGGGTAATGACTATAGGTTTAGGGATCAAATCCCCAAAATGAAAAACATAGACCTTGGATTTTTGTGGATACTTTATTATAGGGTTTCAAGGGAATTTGATGCTGAATTATGATCAAAACTTATGGATTATATAATGGATAAACACATTGAAAAGTTTTAAGGGTATAGGAAAAATAGAGGGTGGTTTTTTGGAAGCCTAAAATCATAACTTTATGCACTATTTTTAGTCAATGATATCTACAAGTCAGAGCTATTAGTGACCCATTCAACTATTTTTTTAATACCAAGGTATAATTATATATTTTGTGTGGCCTTATTGATGGAATGGGGCACCAAAGAACATGGAGGTCATCAATAAGAGCTGAGTGATGGTGTCTTAAGGTCCATTTTTCGCTTATAAGATCTTATTGTTCAAACATAGTTGACTTTTTTTTACTATGTTATACAGTGAGTAGTTTTGAGGTCCAAGGTGATTAAAAAGAGACAAGCAAAGTGAACATGATTCAAATAAATATAGACACATAAATATGAATCTTTAAAGTTTTAAATAACTCCTAATCACTATTTTCAAGATACCTACGAGTAGGGAGATACCAATAGGCAGGGTTTCTTAGTCAAAAGCAAGGAGAGATTAGTTTGATGATTTCAAAGTGCATGCAAAGGGTTAAGAGAGGTTGTAATGTTAAATAAATTATATAACCAACTAATTTGAGACTAGGTTAGGATTAATAATCCCTGAAAATGATGGATCAAACCTATCCTGACCCCTGATAACCCTAAGTACACCTACAACCAACCTTAAATGACTGTGATAGGCAATGGGCTAGAAAGTGATGTTTGAATACTTGAATTACATGATTATGAGTGAAAATAGGTAATAAATTATTAAAAGATACTTATGGAAGGTTTTTATACCCTTTTATCAAGACTAATCCATATACACTCACCTACAGGCATCTTCAAAACAAAAATTACAATATGCAGCTTAGGACATCATGATGGAAGGTTGAGTAGTATAAGGTAAAATGGAGGGTTGGAATAGGAAATAGAGGATGGTACACATAAATAAGGACCATGAAATTTTATATATCCTTATGAACATGGGATGAAATAGATAAAAAGTTTCTCATGATGCATACTCAGTCGACTTGGGAAAGGCCTCCATATAGTCCATCTTTTGCATGGGCTGTCTTAGTTTTCAAAGATTTTGGGAGGTCAAATGGGATGATAAAAGGACCATTTTTTGTATATATAATACTTATGGGTTGGGGAAACCCATATAATTTTTTTATTTGATAAAATGGGGCAAGTTCCCTCTATTTTATTTTAGACAAAGGGCACTTCCCTTACTAATGAAACTTATAGTTTTTGAAGATAGAGATGGCCAAGTGAGTTGGTAGATATATAGAACTTGAAATAAGATTTTTAAATTTTAATTATACCTATTAAAATATGAATAAACTTTCACATAAGATAAAATCTCTATAGGGTGGCCTAGATACTCAAACTTGTAGTCAAACCTAAAGGGTAAGATTAGGCCTAGTGACCAAGTGTTAGACCATTTTCATTTATATCCATAAGTGAGATTTAAAATTTATTTTGACATGTATTTTGGAACATATTATATATTTATTATCTTTTTAGAGTCAAGGAAAACCATAAAATGTCTTTTTGAGCTCTAAGGTGCAGTCAAACTTACTAAGGATTGTGAAGCTTAGTTTCCAAATGAGAGCCCATTTGCATTTATAACATAATAAATGAACTCAAACTTGTTAAAAACTGTTTATGGGGTCAAATAAGATGTGTTCAAGATTTTAAAGTCCAAAAAAACAAAATAAATCCATTTTTAGACCTTAAAAAAACTTAGACATGCAGGAAAGGAAAAAATAAGCTCGATAGCCTAGTTTTAGATGCTCACATGTTTTTAGATGGATTTCATGGAGAAAAAAGGAGTTTATGAATGTTTATGAAGGTATTTAAATATGAATTTTTGTAATTTTTTGGCAACTTCAATGTCAGGTTTTTATGAACAAACCTTAAGAGGTCAAAGAGGTCTAAAACCCTTCAAAACCCTTGCAAGGACTATTTTGGAGAAATGGAGTTGGTTAGATGATCTAATGAAATAGTTTTTCCATTAAAAATATTTTAATTAGTATAAGGCTAACTAAAGATACCCCACATGATTTTTGGATATATGGACTTATACGAATAGGGTGAAACGCATGAGTTTCTTGATAATTTTGTGCATTATGTAGGCTATAGGAAGATTTGAATATGAAATAAAGTTTTTAGGGAATATTTATAATTTTTATAACTCCCTATGGTCATTTTATTCCAAATAAAAATTCCTAAGTGTCCAAATTAGGTGCTTCATTGTAGCCATTCAAAGCTGGCTGAATGGACAAGCTAGTGATAAGGGTGGAAAAATTCAAGTGGGGTGATTTTTAAGGTGTCCTTGATGCTTATAAGTACATGGATGGTATTTAAAAGTTTAATACACTCCCTCTCATGAATTTTCATGATAAAATGATACTAATTTTGAGGACAGGTGTGTAGGATGCATAAAGGAGGAGGTTTTTGGACTATAGATGATGATGGCTCCTTTTCAATTGATTCCAAATAATCAAGCCTAAAACCAATGCATGGAATGGAATTATTGAGATCCTTCCACTTATTTACAATAATTTAAATTGGTACTATTTAGTTATGAGCCATTGAAATAGGGATAATCATGAAGGTAATTTTTCTGAGCTAACATAAATAGTTTCATGCCACTTTTCATGAGTTTTATGCCTTGTGTGGATTCCTGTACTTCCTAACCTTGCATGGTTCATCCCAAATATAATTATCATTCAAAATTAACTATTTATATTATCTTTAAAAGTGTCCTTATGACCCTTTGACTTCTCTCTTCTCCTCTGTCTCTCAAGTTCTATAAAGACTAGCCATTTTGGTCATTATATCTTATACTCCTCCTAAGTATGGTGAATTCATACTCATTTTCATACCATTTGATCAATAATAATACTAATTTTTAACTCTTCCATTAATGTTCATAGTGTGTTCAATTGGATGATGAATCTTTCTTAGTGAAAACTATGGATTCCTTAGCATGTTGTCTCATTCTTTCACCTATTTGCAACCTCTTCTTACAGGGCATGTGAAGTATTCTAGTAGATGTAAATTTTTGAGTGAGTTAGTCTATTCATTAGTGAAATTCAAGGCATCTTGTCTAGTCCTCCTAGTCTAAGGCATTCATCCATAAGTTCATAATGGAACATTGATGTGAGAAGACATAGATTGGAGAAGTGTATATTTAGTTTGTCCTTTAATTTCATGTGTAACATGAAGCTAGTTGGATTTCATCATCTATTTTGGTGTATCAGTTCCCTTAGGTTAGTTTGATTTTAGTTATCTCTCACCCTTTTCACACCCCAAATTTAAGCGTAGTTATGATCTAAAGTGGTACATCAAGGGAGCTAGCCCTATCTAGAGATTCACCTCATCTTTAGGCTACCCACAAGCCTAGAGGTGTTTCCATTTTTTCACTTAGATGAGGAAAGATTTTCCATCTCTTCAAAGGGTGAAAATAAAAGTGACAACAAGTAGTGCATTCAACCAACTAAACCTAATGTCTAGCTAAGATGCAACATAGGCCCTAAGTTATGTAATTACAAAAAGGGATGGTGCCCTTAAATAACATGTAGATGAACGTTTTAGTAGGACATTTTGGAAGCCATGAGAGTGAGGCCTTATAAATTTAAAAATATATGAAGGTCACTATTGTGATAACCTATATTAGAGAGTTAATCAACATACCTAATTTTGAGACACTCCTTAAGACAATGATAAATAGCTTTAACGAGGAAGTTGAAGGATTGGTCTACAAAAATAATAATGAGATTTTGTAACTAATAAAATTTTCCAAGGATAGAGTGATAAAGGTTGAGGCCCTTAGAGTAGAGTTTAAGAGCTTGGAAGTGGAACATACAAGGTTGATAGCTGAAGCCATTAAAATATTAAACTTCCCTTTCTCAATTTTAACATTATTAATAGATATTTTGAAGAAGCACATGTATTATTCAAGGAAATCAAAGTTAAAAATGGATATTTAGGGTCATCACCAAGCATTTTGTCAACTACATGTGTTTCCCCATTGACATAAGCTTCCAAATTTTATAAATATGTAGTCATGCATACTCTAGGTGGGCCAGTTTTGATTCTTAAGGGAATTACAATGGCCACTTAAGTTTATACAATTATCACTATACCATTTTATTCTACCAGTGGTGCCACATCAGTACCCATATAAATATAAATATGTATTTTAATATTTTGGTTAAATTTGAACATTGGTTCCTAATTTATTTTGTATATATATATATATATATATATAATTAAAGAATTCTATTATGGGAAACACTTTGTACATGCATGGTTTTAGCACATAGTTCTATTTTTGGAGATGAAAATTTAGACTTCACTTGGAGGATGAGGCAACCCCTCTTAAACCTATATATATTTGTATCCTCTTTATCCCAAAGAGGATAATTTTGACTATTAAGATTAATAAGAAATTATACAAATTATTCTGTAATGATTATTGATGTGTAAATATTGATTCTTATCTAAATTTATGAATTATTTAAGAAGTTATGTCATTATGGTATCTTATTCTTTTGATTGTACATGATTTATATTTTCAATATAGTTATTCACATTGTTCAATTGTTTATTTGAATACCTTTTGTGTATTAATCATAATCCCCCCTTGTGGATGTGTAAACACAATAGTATAAATGCATCAACCTTTGATTATATATGATTAAATTTATTATATTATTATTTATTTATAATCTTAACTTGATTATTTGTGTACTTATAGTAGCTTGAAACAAACATTGGTTCTTGATTACTTATCCAACTCTTAGTTTAAGTGCTGGCTTATAAAGGTTTCATCTTTTTTGGTCCACAGAGCTTATTTTATGATTTACCTTTCCTTATTTTTGAGTTTTATTTTTTTCAAACCAAAATTATGTTGGATCCATCATCTATCCACTCATCTCAAGTAGATTTAGATTTTTTCATAGTCAAACCCATTAGTGGTAAACAAACTGCTTCACTCAATGCTATTCCACCAACATGTTGTTTACAAAACCTACTACCCCGTGCCTTGGAGTGAATTTATTTCATTGATTTTAAAATATTAGAGGCTACCTCATAAGGTTTTATTGTGTGTATAAAATCCATATTAATAGATTCCCTATGATTTTTTTCATTTTTTCAAAGTAATAAAAAATATCTTTTCTTTTTATTCTTTTATTAATTTGAAAAAATCCATATGGAATTATTAAAAGCATGTAAAATAAAAGTTTTGTTTCTCTTCAAAATATTTTAAATGATATAAATTTCACTCAAAATGGAGGTTTTAGTGAAACATTATGCAATTTTTATTTGTGTGAGATTATTCTTTATATTGTTTTGAAAATCATTAAAAATGTGTATAATCACCAATAACATATAGAATGAATGTTGTAGGTATCTTTAATATTTTTTTTATCGATTTTAAAAATTATCAAAATGGAGGTCAAATTGAAATTTTATTATAAAATTACCTCAAATATTAGACATTTTAACAATGGAATAACCTTATGGGGTTTCATGTTTATAGAGTTTCATATTTTAGATTTAATTTTTACTCATTTATACTCCATTTGATTCTAGAGGTTATCATTCCACTTATACTCATCCATATTTTAGGGTTTTCTATGATTTATATGCTCAAATACCCCCAAAACCCTAACCATTTTCTTATGGATCCTTCTACTATCATTTCCACCTCTACTCGAGGTAGTGATAACTACTTTTACTCTATGGAGGTCCATGCTACCACTATCCCAAAAATTAGGGGGAACCTTGTAGATAAATAAGACAAAAAATAATAAATATAACATGATTTTTCAAGGACATATACACTCTCTTAAAAATGATATTGAATATTGAACATTGAATATTTAAAAAATTGGTAGTGCAATTTCTTGTTGAACCAATGAGACAAATTCAATCCAATATAGTTTTGGATTGAAACATTATAAAAATTTGGGTTATACAAGATAAGGATTATGGAAACATGTACAAGGTATTTCTCACCACATATAAACATCCTTAAAAATGATGATAAGGTCTTGTGTACATGGAAAGTTAAAAAAAAATTCAACCACACATACTGATTTCATAAAAATAACAAAAAAAGCTTATATCAAGTCTCTTTCCACACATATGTCCAATACTCTATAATATTAATCTATTAAATATATTTATATCAAGAAAAAATAAAAAAAACAATGCAAGTATTTAATTAACCTTAAATTCTAGATATGGGGAATCTAGGGTTAACTTGGTAGAGATAGCCTATGGTGCAATGATGGTAGACTATCTATAAAGAAACTTAATTATTTGTGAAACTTAGATAAAACATATACTAAATTTATTATGCTAAGATGATAAATATATAAATCAAAACTATGATATATAACAATAATAATGACAAAAAATACTTAGCTAGTCCTAATACTAATACATATATGGATCTGGAACAACTAGAAAGTGGATTAGATCTAGTGTCTAGAATAGTCATTTGGTTCCAAAAATTTGACCTTTGTATTGACCTAGAATATTTGCATCGATGTTACTATCTGACTTAGACATAGGTGCCTAGTATAAAATACATACTGAAACTAGATGTGACCAACTAGATGTTTTTGGGTTTTATGTTACCTTCATTTTGGTGATTAGATTTGGGTCATGGACTATTGCTCCTTATTAAATGAGAAAACCTAGTTTTCCATCTTCATATTGGCTATGAGAAAATAGGTTATTGGGCACGTGGTGCCAAGTTATCCCAATGACCACTCTATTAATGAGTACTAGCTACATAGATAATACTCAAAAGAGGGCCTCAAACTTATATAATTATCCCCTACATGTTGGCTTGTGTTTAAATCATGTAATGTGTGATAATAAATAATAACATTGAAATATCATGTAACTTAATAAATATAGCTCTTGGGATGCTTCTTCAATACTTTAGACCTGAGGATGTATTGTCCCTATGATTGATATGGAAATACAAGAAAATAAATAAGTTTTTCTCACTTGAGTTCCTGATAGAATGACTTTGGTAAGTTTCCTTGGTCTCTCTAGGTATATTCTATGTGAGGAATGAATGAGGGTTGACATTTTATTTACACCAAATATTTATAGACAATATAATACATTAAATCACTTAGGTTGACCTTTAGGATATGTTTCATTTAAAAATTAGATGAATTTAGGGTACTAGACACTTTCATTAGGATAAGATACTTGCATCGATGTAGACATTTGGCTAGGATGCAAGTGTCTGGGTAGCTAGAAAATAAGTTTAGGTAAACAAATTTTAGAGATGGAAGATGAGTAGGTTTATAATATTTTGGGTAAGATAGAAGGTCTGAGTCATCAAAATAATATAGGTATAACTAAGATAAAAATAATTAAGTATAGAGAGATAGTGTATGCAAACCTTTTGGCAATAAAAAAGTTCTAAAAATTGAAAGTACATCCATGGTATATATTTTCCAAGTGTATAATATTGAGTTGTTATGTAATTCAAAAATAGTATCTACATCCTTCCCTTTAATCTAGTAATTAAATTATTAGTTTAAATGAAAAAGAATGCATATTTGGGTGTGTATAATACACCTTTCCTTTACTTGAGTCCAACTTGATTGTTTTTTGGTGATTGATCTTCAACCAAGAGAATGTTATATCATATAATAGTGCATATAATTTGCAATTGAAGGCATTGAAATAATTGAAATTGAAAATGACTAAGGCTAATTACACTATGTATTGATGTAACCATTTTGCATTTTAGCAATTTAATTTGAAATATATATCATTATGAATCACTAAAATTGAGAATAGGATAAATATAAATCTAGAAAGCACACACACACGCGCGCGCGCGCGCACACACACACACACACACACATATAGAGAGGAGAACCTTGGAGAAAATATGAATTGATATCCAATAGTTGAGATTAGCTTAGTGAGTGTGAGTAAACCAAGTCAACTCACACTATAAAATTGGTGAGGTTAGATGATGAAATCAATACCAACTTATAAAATTGGTAAGATTAAGTGATTTAATCACCTCAACCATACCAAAAAATGAAGCAACTACTATAGTATATTGACTCAATATAGTATATAAAAGTCTAACTTGGTGGGTGATGATAGTCCTTAAAAATATTTAAAAATTGAAAATAATTTGATTTTGTAATATCAAGTGCATATTATATAGCATATTCACCTTATATATGTCTCATGCTGAAACTATGTATAAGAATGTATGTAATTCTACCATAAATATGTATATGAATCATATAACTATGAAATTTAGTAAATTTTAAATTGTGTAAGTGTGGAAAACATGTTTCCAACACATGTCTCCACTATAATATGAAACTAAAATTAGTGCAAGTTTGGAGAACAAGTTTATAAAACATGCCCCCACTATAATCTACATTTGAAAACTGGTGTAAATGTCAGTGTGAAGAAATCTAAAAACTGATATAAGTGTAAATGTAGATAAAGTTTTTCCAAAACATGCCTCCATTGTAATCTATTGTAATATGGGTATACTGCATACTAAATAAATGTGAATAACATGTTTCCAAAATATACTCCCACTGAATCTGAAACTATGACAAATGTGGAGAATATGTTTTTAAAACATGCCCCTACTACAATATAAATATGTGAAGCAATACAGAAGTCATGCCTTTATGGCATGCCTACACTGATATTCCCTTTTTTGAGGTGAGGGAAAGTAGAAACTGGTAGTTACCTTACATTAAAAGGATAAGATAACCATTTAAACTATGAATGTACCATGTAGCATATAGAGGGAATATGTCTATATAGATATGTCATTAAAGTACATCAAATGTGATCACATTAATTCCTAATATACATGATGTGGATCATAGAAATGCCTAGATAGTAATAATACAATCTCAATAAGTAATCAAGTATACACACAACACTCAAAAATATAATCAAGAGATAAAGTTCCAAGGAGACTGCAAATGAGGGGTAATGTTTAAATGTTGCATAATCAAAGGGACATGACTTAGTCAAATGTCCACAAAATCAATAATGACATATTTAAATGTTAACATACAATAAACAATGACATATTCAAATGTCAAAGACTAAAATAAATGCATAGGGGCTGAAAATAATGAATCATATTCAAATGCTCAAACAAGTAAGATAATAGCCAAGAAAGACACTCAAGGAAGTGCATACATGAAATCATAAGCAACCAATATAAACATAGCATACTAATCCTTGGATACTTTTTAGATTTTTTTTTTAATTACATAGCATATAAAGTACACTGTAAAAGATATAAGTATGGATAAAGCATGTGTAAGTATACATATAATCTCAAACATATTAATGTAAGATGACCATTAAATGATATAACCTAGATGTATCATGATCAAAGAGGTGGATGAACCTAATGTCTTGGTGATGTGGGTAGAGAGAAATCCCAACATTCAAAAGTGCACAAATCATGTATATGTGTATGCCTAAATCACACTCAAATGATGCATGAAACACACACACACACACACACACACACACACACACACACACACACACACACACACACACACACACACACACACACACACACACACACACACACACACACACACACACAGAGGAAATAATGATATGTCATGTATCAACATGGAACCAAAAATATATATGCCAAGGAGATAATAGGATATGTAAATGTTGAACATTTTTTTTATTTCTTTTATATTTTTGGAATGTGTGAAAGGAAAATACTATCCAATGATTTCATCCAAATGATTCTCATAGATATATCATCATTGTGAACCTAGTGTAATAAATTGATGATGCTACTAAGGAACATGTATAGGTGCAATATCTATCACTATAGTATATGTGATGATATGTATATTTAAAATATGAATTTGTGGTTGTGAAAAAATAATAATAAGAGTATGGGTTCATGTAACCCATCGTTGAGTATTAGGTGGTTTGTTCGAAACATAAGTAATATGAATATGTGTAGGTCCTTTGGATATCTTAATATGGTGTATAGTAGATGAAGATTTTGTACAACCCATCATGGATGTATTATGTAATGGCCTCTCAAGTACTAACTACCTAGTAAAGGATATTACCTAGTGTTGACCCTTTTGTGGAATATTAAATGTACAATATTTGATAATTAACTACCTAGATATAATTTTTTCTTGCTCAAGAGGATGTTCATATGGAATTCTAGAAAATGTAATTACATGATTTACATAAATATATTTAACACACCCATACAATATAGAAGGTACTGATCAAAGTGTATGTATCCAAGGTCATCCCAATAATCTATAAAAAATGTTCATGAAAGGTATACTTGAGAAGGTAGTAACCACATGGATGGGACCCACCTATAAAGGTAAATCAATCTCACCAAGATTTATTTTGAGATCCCATAAAATGCTGTAATTAATCTAGTTGAAGGATGTAAATCATGATTTGTATAACCTAGATTCATAAGTAATGGCATGGTATAGACATTTTTTATTGCACAATTATCAATCATAATATTATGTATAGGTTGGTGGTCAAGGTATGATCGAATGAATAAAGAATAAATATTTTAGTCATCATCCCTAATATCACTATCATCAAAAGTAATGGAGGGTCTCTGAATGACAAAAGATGTATACTGTATATAGGTACTAATTATATCATCCAATGGTGCTCATAATGAGATGGAGTAGGGTGCAAATTATATGCCATTTTCACTTCTAGATCATTCTTTAAATGATCTTGCAAAAGATTGTTAAATATTTTCTACTTGTGGTGGTCACAGGTTGTGAATATGATTCATTTGGAGGATCATCGAATGTAATAGTTTATCATTGATGAGGTTTTAGATCTTATGATTCAGGGTGAAATATCTATTTATATAATGCCTAGGTCCTTGGTGATAGTCACAATAAGCATTCACATCATACCCTTTGGATAAATGTCTACTCATACAAACCTCTAAAGGATGATGGAGAGATATAAGATGGCACTCTAGAATCCATGAGAGTATTGAAGAAAGAGACTCAAGTAAGCACATAAATGATCTCCATGGTGCATTAAATAAGACAAGATAGTTAGGTTGTTGTGACACCACATTAACCATTATGGTTGTTTCTTTTTTAAGCTCAGGAGGTTTGACCTTATAACTTGGCTTGATAGTAAACTTGGTATTTGATGTATATGTAGTTATTGTATTTGCTACATATTTAAGTTTATTTAGTGAGATAAATTTAATTTCATGATCACAAATAATGTACCATAAGCCATCAAAATATTTTATATTTTAAAACATAATGGACTCATGTAAAGGAGCAAACAAACTTTACTTAAAACTATATTGAATATCTTTATCTACTATAGGAATGGTCATTTTAGCTAACATTGTTTTGTATCTTAAGACATATTAATTGATAGGTTAATTAGTTCCTTGTTTTATTTTTACAATTTGAGCATAGGAATCCTTTTTTATAATGTTGATAGAAAAGGTTCTAAAAAATGATCCGTAATGTGTTTGAAGGTGTTTACTAATTGAGTTGGTAAATTATAAAACCACCTTAAAGAATAGTCTTTTAAGCTCCTTGGAAATAATTTGGTTAAAAATTTATCATTGAAGGCATAATCAAGACATGATACATAAAAATATCAAATATACCATTCAAGATCACACTTTCCATCATAAAATGTGACTTTAGGTGCAAAAACACTAGTTGACAAAGAGTGAAAATATATCTTTGGTGTAAAATATTATGCACCATCTCTTATGAATAAATAAAGGATATTTCATAGCATTTTTTTCAATATTTTTAACCTTAGTTTTTAAATTTTTTATGGTTTGGACAAGATATTTCACCTATTGGTCTTTTAAGTTGGACCTTTGAGAAGTTACCAAAGGAGGTGCACGCATAGGAATTAAAACTAGTATTTGAGTTGAAGCATTAAGTTTTACCATGATAGATGTGGAAATAATAATTTTAGGGAAAAAATGTTGAAATACATATCCCATTATCCCATTAGAATTATGAAGTAGTAATGTGCTCAAGGGAAGGATTGTTTGAATATGGGGATGACCCATAACTCTAATAACATGATCAATAGATGGACCTACTTGTTTATTTATGATTTTTGTTTTTTTAGTTTTTAATATGGTTATTATAATTTCATAAATATATTTAGGGTTTTAATGAATACACTCATGAAAAAATGTAGTAACTTGAAATTATTCATGATCTATTTGATCATGTTCAATGATTTCATTAGATTCATGGTTTTCATTATTATAATCTTCTTCTATGATAACCTTACCAATAGGTTTTTAATTCTCAAAATTGATATCATCATGATTCATAAGATGATATTCCTCATTAAATTTAGACATATTAGGTGGTAGGAGGGGAAGCTCAATGTTTTCAATAGGCACACCACCCTATCTAGGGCTATTCCTAGGTTACATGTAAAATAATATAAGAAATGAAAAAGTACAACCACCTAAAACCCTAGATAACTAAAAACCCTAAGAATCTAACAAAATTGAATTCATACAAATTGGGTTCACCAAATGTTTAACCCTAAAATATAGATATGGAGAATATAGGGTTAATGGGGTAGAGATAGCCTAGGGCACAAGGATAATAAACTATCTCTAAAGTAGGCTAATTATTTGTGAAACTTAGATAAAACATATACTAAATTTATTATGTTGAGATGTTAAAGATAGAAAATATGACTATGTTATATATGGAAATAAAAATGAAAACAAGATACTTAGTTTGTTCTAATGCTACTATAGACATGGATCTAAAATAGGTAGAAAGTGGACTAGATCTAGATTCTGGGACAATCACCTGATTCTATAAATTTGACCTCTATGGCCTCAGATACTTGTGTCAACATGGGATGGTTATATCAATGCTACTGTCTAACTTAGATGTAAGTGTCTAATATGGAATACTTACTAAAAATGGATGTGACCACCTAGATAATTCTAGGTTCTAAGTCACCTTCACTCTACTGCACTCAAATTTGGGTCATGGATTGTCACTCTTTATCATATGATAAAACCCTAGTTATTAATATTCATATTAATTATAGGAAAAATGGGTTAGTGGGTACATGGTGTCAAACTACCCTAAAAACCCCTCTTTCAATGAGTTCTACCTAAATAGCCAATAATTTAAAGAGGGTCTTAAACTTATGTATTTTTGCCCTATCTGTTAACTTTTGTGTGAATCATATGATGCGTGATAAATAAGTACAATAATGACCTAGCTTGTAACTTCATAAATATATATTTTCGATTACACCTTTAATAATTCAAACATTTAGATGTGTTATCCCTATGACTGATATTGGAATAAGATAAAATAAAGAAGATTTACTCACTTGAGTACTTGATAGAATGCCTTTTTTTAATTTGTCTTGGTCTCTCTAGGTATTTTCTAGGTGAGAAATGAATGAGGGTTGATCTTGTATTTATACCAAATCCTTTTGGATAATGTCTCACACTAAATAAATTAGGTAGAACTTTAGGATACATTTAATTTTAAAATTAGACAGCTTTAGGTAACTGGACACTTACGTTTAGATATGAAACTTGTGTCAATACAAGCATCTGATTGGGACACAAGTTTTTGAGAAACTAGAAAAATAGTGCAGGTCTATAACTTGTAGAGATGGAAGATAAGTAGGTTCATAACTTTCTATGAAAGATAGTCTGAGTCATCAAAATAACATAGGTTAGACTAAGATATAATTAATTAGGCATAGAGAGATAGTGTATGTGAACATTTTGGTAAAATGAAAGGTTTATAAGCTAAAGTTACATTCATGATATGCATTTTTCAAGTGTACAAGATTAAGGTGCTATATAATTCATAAATAGTGTCTACATTATCAAGTATATATTGGGTTGATATGATAAACTATTTATCTAAGTTATGATATCACACAAACTCATGAAATTAAATATTACCAATGTTAAATCAATTGAAAACATCAGTAATATATCTTTCTTACAAGCATTAGTGATTATTATGCAATAGCTAAACATAAAAAATCAAATCATTGCTAAATCATATCAAGGGTTATGTCCACCACTTTTTATAATTTAAATCAAAGTGATATTAGGACCAAAGAAGGTGCATTCTTTATTTTAACTCATGCTTCATGATACATATTACAACTTATTATTGGGCTAAACTTGGATACATATTGTGAACAAAATATCATATAAATTACATGTGTGTTAAATTTACACATAAAAGACATTTATAGGCATGTCAAATAGGCAATAATATTTTTAAGTACCATATTTCATCACTACTTGAAATAACACATAGAAAATGAATAAAGTGTATGCATAAGCTAGGATGACCTATAACTATCCTTTTTCTCTCAATATGATAAGACTCGAATAAAGTCAATCAAGTATAGTTTCCAGTACTTGGATGATCAAATAAGGACCAATGAATTACATAGATATAACATAGGTTAAACTTCAACTAAATTATTAGGAGGAAAGGGTTCCAAAGCCTAAGCCTTTGACACAAGGATGTAACTCTCACCAAACCTTAACAAAAAATGAATGGTTGTAAACCATGGTTTTAGATATGTAAGTAAATTAAATGGTTGTAAAGTGGTACAAACTAGACTAAAGGATGGGTTAGATAGGTTTTAAATGATTACGGTGTAATGGTCAAACAAATGGGGTTATATATAACCTAAATTGATTTATGAAAAGTTTAAGCAATCCTATGTCTATACCAACTTATTTGGTATAGGGAAGGCCTAAATAAGGATACACATACATTAATATAAAAAGTAACAAGTAATATCTTGTCTACTAAGTAAATAAATGAAAGAGGTTAGGGATAGAAATACTTACCTTGTGATAGACCTGTCAATGATTTAATCTCCCTCTTGGCTCAAGTGTAATTTTACAAGAGATGTTGTAGGTTGAATATATAAAATGATTGGATGAATACCTATATATCCTTAGTGATTAACTCCAAATGACTCATCCTATTGAGTTTTAATGACACCACAATACAATAATCTTCAAGATAAGTTTATATTTTTGTGATTTTTCATTTCCTGATAATACCTCTAATTGTTTCTATGTACCTAGGGATAGGAATGCACAAAGCTCAATTCATTAGTCCACCAAAGTTTTGCAAGCCCAAACAAAGAAAAACATAATTCTATTTTCCATAAATTTTTTTTAGTATTCTTCTCCTTAAAATTGAGCCACCATTCTCTAGCATCAACATCATCACCCCCTAATTTTTTTTGCAACTCCATGATCCACAAAAAAAATTAAGGTTCATGAAACCCTAGAATGTCAAAATTTATCCATAAAATCGCAACAAATCACTTAAAACAACTCAAAAAATTCTAAAAGTTTGACTGTACTTCTCTTATATCTTCTTACATCTCCAGTAAAATTTTTGAATAAAAATTCCTTATATTTCAGAAGATATAGTGAAATTGTTATAAACCCTAAAATAGCAATAACTCCCTCAAAAAGAATAAAAAAATCTCTTTTTTTTACTGTGACTTATTTTAAATATTATCCATATCCATTAAAAAATTTGTGAAAAAAATTGCTACCAATAAAAAGTTATTGACGATTCAAAAAAAAACTAGGGTTTTGCTCCACAAACTGCCCAAATCGAAGCTCTGATACCACTTGTAATGATCTTTATATTCAATATATGTAAAAATACCCTTAAGGTAGGGAAACACCATATAATAATCCTTTAGGAAGGAATAACTCCATAATGTCTCTTCGAGGGGACAACCTCCAATATCCTCATACAATAGAAGACTCAATGCTTACTTGATATGTTTACCATGATAATCATCTCCTATATATATACATCTATCTAACCCATGGATGGGTAACCTCCTAATCCTAGTGTAGGCCAACCATTACCCAATGTACTACTTCCACAAGTTACTCTATTATCCTAATATATTGTACCCATATAACTAACTAAGGGGATGTGTGCCACATGTCGACATCTCCATCAACCCATATATAATAATATATCATATCCCTAGGTACATAGCAATTGTGCTCCTAAAATATGATTGGAGGTAAATCAAGGACATGAATAGTATAAATTTTATAAAAAAATGATACTAAATCCATATCCCAATAGATAAGGCTTGGTGTATCCATTCAAATCTCTTGTAATTTATACCAAATTTTTATCTCATCAAAATCCCTTAATTTTTATTCTATTATAAACACCAAAACAATATGAACAATTTTCATTAAAACCACTTAGTGTGAAAAGTTTTTCTTATGCATCAAAATACAAGTATGAATCAAGGTTAGAAGTGTTGACTATTTTTATGGTATAGTGCATAAAACATATATTTTATAGACCTAACATGGTCTAGTTCACTAGGTACCATCAATACTCAAAGTACCTGATAGGCTCAATAAACCCGACAAGGTCTATCAAAAGCCAAAAATAAAACATAAAATATTATTTTGGCCATATCTCTTAGGACCTAACTCTGTTCAACCCCCATTTAAAGTGTTGGAAAGATATTTTTATGAGGATCACTTTTTATTCAAGTCTCAAAATCCTAAACTTGATAAATTTTATGTGAGATGATTTTATAGGTTTCAGGAACAAGTTGTACCTCAAGTGCCTGATGGTACCTATATACCTGATAGGAAATTTTTTTTGGTCATATATTTTGCATCCATATTATTTTTTGACTCTTGTCTAAAGATTTCAAAATATATTTTAATGTGGATCACTTTTACTTAAGACTTTAGAGTTCTAAACTTGTTAGTTTTTGTGTAAAATCATTTCAAAAATTCTAGGTAAAATTCATACCTCAAATTTCCTAAATGTTCTAAATGTTTAAAAAGTCATAATGTAATTTAGGATCCAATATTAGGATCTCCATGTCTCTCCTCTCTTTTTTATGCTCATGTGAATTTTTAATTTTCTATAAGAATTTTCTTTCCATTTTGGCAATGGTTCGGTAAGGTCATTTGGTTTAATGCATAGACATGATCCAGTTAGGGGAGATATCATGGAGAAGACTCAGCTGAAGGAGTCTTCAACAAAGGCAACAAACAAGATACACAGGTAGAAGGGCACATAGAACACAATAAAGGGTGTTAAAGATGCAAACAATGTAGATAATTTGCAAGCTTTTGGGGAAAAAGAAGGCTAAGTTACAATGGATAGATATCCAAGTCCACCCAAGGGTCCTAAATAAAAAGGGAAAGGAAATGGGTGGAATGATGAGTGGTAGAGAGGTTGAAACTAAGATGTTAGTTAGTTTTATAGGAACGATGAAATAAATTCTATCACTAGTTAAAAGACCTCCAAAATATTTCTTAGAGGCACTTTACTGATCTAGGTCATCCTCCAAATAGGGGATCAAACCCCTAAAACCTATTGAAATCTATGCTTTAATTCTATTTACTAGGGAGGCTCTGGCTGAGGTGCTTGAAATAGAAGCCATGTTATGAAGGGTAGGTGTTATTTGTAGATTTACTAGTAGTTGGTCTCTCAGACCTTAACGACTAGATAATAAAAGTTTAAAGGCCTTTTTTGAAAGGTAAACTTGAAATTTACCTTGTGCAAGAGGGGTTTTTATTATATTTTTTGATTTCATTGGGCATATGAATGTAATTTTTAGATGGTTGTTGGTTTTATGGGTAGGATATATTTTTGATGAAACCATGGTTCCCATATTTAAACTCCCTCATTAAGTCATTCAAAACTAGGCCCATTTAGGTGCATCTTCCACATCTCCACTATAGTTCTAAGTAGAACCCTACTTGAATGTCATTGAGGATTATTTGGAGGAATATATGGTCAATTCCTCTACTTCAGACTTTTCTTAGACAACCTTCTCTAGAATCTTGGTATTTATTGACATCTCAAAGAATCTTCCAACAATAATTGATTTAAGGGTGGAAAAAACTTGGAAACAATCCCTTGACTATGAAGGGTTACATTTCCATTATCATAGATGTTTTGAGATAGGCCACTTGGTGGTGGCTTGTAGTAGTGAAAAAATAAGAAAGGGGGAGTTTATTTGGTGGAAGGATATCCTTCTTGATTTACTTACAGTAGAGGGAGATTCATCTTGTGATAAGGATGTTTCAGAACTAGCTTTGGAAGAGGATATAATATAATATCTTCATGATTCAAGTGACACCTCCATAATATCAAGTATATGGAGCCAAGATTTAGGGGGGAATTAGAGGATACCATACATAAAGGTATTTTGGCCATCACTTCAAATGAAAAATTTTATCACTTAAACACAATTAAAATCAAAATCCATGTCTTTTTAGATCTAAATATTTTGGAAAAAAGAGATGATTGTATATAGGTTATAAAGAAGAAGAAATGAAGAAAAGGTAGGGACTAAGAAAAATCGAGCATGACACTTTGTTCCTATAAAAAAGATGGTTCTTAGTTATTTATTTTCTAAAACCTAAATGACTTTTGTTGTAAGTGGTTGGTTGGTTATAATAGGGGGATGGGGTTTTGTTGTTATAGAAGCCTTTAAGTTTTTTGGTGGAGTGTTGGTTGGTTTTTTGTTAGATGTTATAGTTTGGGATTGGGGAAGCTTGTTGTTTTCTATTTGGAGTTGTATCTCGTGGGCCACTGGTAGAAGCATTACATGTGAGATTTAATGTTTTATCTTTCCCTCCTTTTTACAAGGCTTTGGGTCCTTTCAAAATCCAATTGTTTACATGTATCTAAACAAAATTTAATATTGTTGTATTTTAAAAATTTACTTGTAATAAATAAAAATAAAAATAAAAGAAGGGGAATCTCAAGTTAATGTTAAGTCTTAAATCAAGTTAAGTCAAAATGGTAGTTATGTAACCACCTAATGAGGGCATGAGGCATAAAAGGCCTAGATAGACATTTTAAAAGGGTTCAATTTTTTCCTCATATCTATTGAAGGAAGAATGATAAAAATTTATGTACAACCAGTTCTTTTCAATAAATATTTGAATGGAATTCATTAGAATGTGTGAGATAAATATATTATTATATGGGTATTTGATGTTCTCCATTATTTAAATGTGATTTGTTGTTCATCAGTGAAGATACATGTTATATTATTGTATCATCTTGAATATATGTAAACCCTTAGTTTTTTTAAACTTTGTGTTGGAAACCCTTAAAGATAGACTTTGTATCATATACAAATAATTCAATTTGAAGAAATAATGTGGGATTTCATACAATTTTTTCTCTCATTATATTCACTACTTCATATCTTTATATACATCCTAGGGAAATATTTTAACTCATTTCATATAAATATAGGTTATGTAGGTGGTTTTTTGCATTTAATTGGCTATAGGTTTTCCATTCTCCATTTCATATCTTTTCATTTTCCATCTCCATTCTTAGTTTTATTCTTTCTTTCATTTTTGCTAGTTTTTTTTACTTTTTGGTTAAAAGTATATAAAAAGTCAAAAAAACACCATCATATGAGGGAGCATCCCCTCTCAAATGCAGAGTAAAATCACTAGTAAATTGATGATTTATCTAATGTTTTATTTTTTATGCTGCATCCAGTTAGGTGAGTCTTTATAACATTTCAAGAAAACATAATGAAATAAAATCTTTTCAATAGTTTTTGGCAAGTTGGTTGGGGATTAAAGTGCCTTGTGCATTCAATTTTTATAAATTTCAAGGAACCCACCCTAGAATAAAGGTTGTAAACTTTACTGAAGTGAATTACCTAGTTATTATCACTTGTTTAATTCATATTATGACATTTTTTTAACCTATCCCACGGGAAAATCATTTTGGTCATTTGGCTTTAGCTCAACACAATGAGTTACCTTCAGTTTTAAGGAAGTTATTTATAAATTTTTTTAGAGATGATTTTCAAGATGAAAATGATCATATATGTGGTTTCAATGTAACCTATGACATCTTGGGAGTTATGAAAGAGGATGCCTCTATGATATTTTTGTTGAAACTATCATAAGAATTGATGTTGAATTGTTTTTTCACTTGAAATATGGATTCATTATGAATTGGAAGTCCTTAAAAAAAATTCTAAATGGATTAAAATTAGTTTTGGATGTGTGGGCATTGTTTTTAAATTTATTTCGAATCCAAAATACAAAATAAGAGTAGATGAGAGAGTTCATATCACACTTCAAAAAATTGTTGAGACTAATTCCTCAAGTTAATAAACCAAGTCCCAATAACCAACTTTGTCTCTTAATTATTTCTCTACATCTGAAAATCAAATTTATCTTAATGAGGAACAAAGTACATGATGTAGAAGTTGCATAATAACATGCTATTGAAGTTTAAGATGACATGATCCTTTTTGGGATGTTAAAGAAATAAGTTTCAAAACATGTTGTAAATTCATTAAGTGGTGAAGAAGTAGTAGAACCTAATATGAAAAGAAAAATATTTTATATGGAGAACCCTTAATATATAGAATAAATATTCCAAAAACAAATCCCTGATCAACATGTCAAAACTTTAATAAAGAAGAGAAAATTATCCTCACTCTACATGATTTTTTCAATTTAAAAATATTGGGAAAAATTGAGTTGGAGGAAAAAATGATTGATTCGCAACCAATTGAATAATTTAGTTTCACATATGGAAAATAAGAGAAGATTCTCCATGTTTTGCATGATTTCTTAAATTACATAGTCTTATGAGAGAATTAATTATTTGAGACATCTTGTTGAACCACAAATAAATAAGGGCAACAATGGAGAATATGATGTTTTTATTTTTGAAAGAAAGGATAACATTGAACCAATTTATTTTAAATAAGAACCCTCTCATATCAAAATAGAGGACTTAGTGGTCAAAAGTGAAGATTTTCTTGGTGCTCGCTTTTCATGTCTAACTATAGAATAATTATCTCGAAGATAGAAAGCCAAAGCAATCAAGCTTACACATTTTTAAGATCATAGTCTTGACAATGTTGAAAACAAAGAAGAAGTGAAGAAGAAGTAAGAGGAATGGTGCCTAATATTAATTTCAAGAGAAATGGAAATTTCCAATGTAGAATAAATTGATAAAGGATATGATAATGATTCATTCAAGGATGATTTGTCTCTACCATGAAAATTATTTTAACAAAGAATAACTTCCCTCAATCCATTTCATAAGGTAATTATATTTGTGTTCAAGCTCAAGTAGAGACATGCAACACTTTTCTCTCTTATTTAGGTCTTATAGCTAACAAAAGTGCATTTGAATTCATTCAAGAAGACATTAAAGAATCCCAATACTATCCAAGAATGTTAAAAAAATAATGAAGAATGTACATTGATACTATTTCAAAACATGAAGACATTGTTGGTAAATATCCATTCAAGTTGAGTCATAAACAATTGCAAGAGATATTTGACATGTTTGAAATCACATATTTGTGCCTTGAAGAATTTGATATTTCTAAGTAGAAGGAAAACAACTAGTCTTGTGCTTCTCATAAATTATATTTTATGAAATTTCAAATTGTAAATGGACTTATATTTTAGTTTTATTATTCACAATCATCTTAGTATGCATACTAATTGTGAGTTCATATTCCTTTCACATGTTTGGTCACTTTTTATAAAAATGTTCAAGCCTCATGAGTCAAACCCATGGTTCTAAAAAGGTAGGTACTTCTCCAAACCCATTAATGGATATGTATAGTCTTTTTGTTTACTTCCCCATTTTGTAAATACTTTTAGTTTTCCAATTTTGGTTTTCTTTCTTTTACCATCTTCATTTTAGTGTGTGTGCATGTGTGTTTTGAATAAATGTAGCTTTGAGAAACTATTCCTTTGTTTTCCCCTTCTCCCCATGTTTTTCTCTTAAGCACGCCAATTTTTTATTTGGTTGTGCTCTTTTCTAGAAGACCAATTGTTTTGGTGAGATATTGGAAATTAATATAGAAGTGCTTCATGAATTAAAGAGATAAAGTAGTGGTCTCAAGTACAATAGGGAAATATACATGAGAAAGGAGGAGCTTTGCATGCTAAGGCTGGTTCCTAAAAATGAGCTATTTGATTTGTGATAGTGTATGGAGATAAAATTGGATCCCAACACTATTGTAAAAGGACATTTTATCACTTTATACAATACTTTAACTAGATAAAATTGGATGTAGCAAATTCAGTGATTCCTAGAGATGGTGTGAGATCATTAGGAGCTCATCTAAATTTTGGAGTTAGTAATAAGTAAGTTGAAAAATGAGGCAAACATGAAGTAGTGGGAGAAAAATTGGAAAACACTGATGTTTTCATTATGCTTTAGAAATATTTTTTTCATATATTGCAGTAGATTGCGATAATAACTAAAAAAGTGCACATTGCCTAAGCAGTTATAAAATTATTCTCTTGGATATAACTGGTCAAATCAAGGAGAAGTCATGATTTGAAATAGATTTCATGACCTTCATTTAATATTTTTATGGGATCTCCCATATGGGCACAAATTGATAATTTAAAGGGGTTTTGGCACAAGCGTATGTTTTATAGTCTTGAAAAATCACAAGTTTGCCAATATTCATATTTGGATCCATTAAATGAATAGGATGGAAACCACATTTGTGATATAATTTATATTTTTACACTTATGATAACTAAAAGGTTAGATCTTTGGCATCAACATTCTATAACTAGATGTTTGACTAAGTAGTTTAGCTTGTTGTTGAATTGTTAGGAAAGGCAAGGTCTATATATCACCTATTTTGAAATAGGCTCCTAGAAGCTACATTCAAAAAATGTAAATATGATATAATTAGCCAAATCAGAGTATTCCATAGAGGTGCCTCAATACTACAATACAAAAATACATCTAAAGTTAGAAATGATCGATCTACAATGTATGCTAATTATAAAAGGTGCCCATTGCCATCTAAGTTTGATCATGACATTTCCTTGTAGATCATAGTGGAATTGATCCAGTTTATGTATATGGATATTCAAACCTATAATTACCATCACAACATTCACATTAGACAATCATGAAGTAGATGAAAATTGATCAGATATTCCTAGAATGGCTATAAGTGAAAGTGTCTGAATGAATGGAAATGGTGCATATCTTCATTTACATAATATTATAAATCACTGGAATATTTGAAATATTTTTTGCTCATATTGATGTTACAATGGGGGAAGCCTCATTTGGAATAAAGACTTCAACATGATTTTTTTTTGGATATATTAGTTGGAGAGACTTTATGAAACTTTAAGATTAAAACTAAGCATATGGGGACATTAATTGAGTTGCATAATATGACTTGAGATTTTGAAACAAATATACATTGCTTGTATGTTGTTGTTGAAATAATTTTAGAAAATATGTTAAGGGTTATTTATTTTCCATATGAATGTTCTAAACAAAGGTATAGGGATGTGGAAATTATTATCTTTTCAACCAATATTTCTTTTATAAATTTGCTAGTAGCTATTATCCATGGTATGGGTGCTCAAGGAATTGAACTTAGTGAAGTAGTAAGGAAAAACATTTTAGTCCATTTACGTAAAACTTACATGTTGATATCCTCAAAGATAATGTTGTGATGAGGATTCAAATCTACAACCTATATTTTTAAAATCAATATGAAATCTGTTTAATGCCTTCATGTCTTGTTTTCCTTCACTCACAAAATTTCCCAAGCACTCATGTGTTTACCTACTATTTTACACTTATTACCTCCAAAAGTACATAATCTATCTCCTTACTTTGAAATGTGTAATCTCATTCACATATGTACCAAAGTGAAGTCAATTAAGTATCATGTATTTCATGCTTATGTCATTAAATCCTCATGAATCATAAGTGTAACAAGTAAAAATTATTACTAGCTAGAAAACTTATGATATATCATTCAAAAGCCTTTAGATCATGTCTTGGAACTTTCATCCAAAATCCCAAAACATATGCTTGTAAAAATTTATGTCTCAATTAAATTTTCTATGTAGGTGTTGTTTTAGCATTGGACACTATTTTGGCTACTTCTTTTACATATAAAATCTATTTCAACTCCATTTAAAACATTGGAAAACTTATTCAATAAGTCACCATATAATATACAGTGTTTTCTCCTTAGAAATAAAAATTAATTATAAAATTATTTAGTTTTGCTTCCTCAAAATTTTGATCTCATCAAAATTCCTTAATTTTTATTCCATTATGTACACCATGTTAATTCTATCAATTTTCATTATAGTGTGAAATTTTTTTCTTGTACCCCAAAATCTAAGTATGATTAAAGGTATGAAGTGTTGATTGGGTTTATGTTATGGTGAGTAATGAAGAGCCCTGATAGATCTATGTTTAGGGTCTAGTTCAATGGGTACCATCTGTACTTGAGGTACTCAACAGACCTAATATACCTAGCATGATTTATAAGAATACAAACAAAAAGCATAAAATCTTATTTTGGTCATATGTTTTGCATTAAAACTCCATTTGGCCATTTTTTAAAGCAATGGAAAGATGTTTTGATAAGTACAATTTTTTATTCAGGGATCAAGATTCAAAACATGATATATTTTATGTGAAATTATTTTAGATATTTTTGGTATGATTCATACATCAATTACCCATTGGGACCAACATACCTAAAAAATAAACTCTTGTTTTGATCATATCTTTTATGTCTAGACTCCATTTTGACTCTCATATACATAATTGGAAAGATATTTTGATGTGGATCACTTTTCCTTAAGTTTTTAGATTTATAAACTCTATATTTTCTATGTAAAATCATTTCATAAATTTTTGGTATGATTGGTATCTCAAAAGTTCCTAAATGGTCTAAAGGTTCAAAAAGTCATATTGTAATTTAATATTGATGTATTGTAAATAATTGTCTAGAATAAATAAAAATAAAAAATAAAAAAATGGCAAACTCAAGTTAAGTCTTAAGTTAGGTTAAGTCAAAAAGTAGTTATGTAACCACTTAATGAGGAAATGACATATAAAAGGCCTATAAATGTATTTTTAAAGGATTAATTTTTTCATTTTCTCCTAGTTCTTGAAGAGAATGTTTGCATTTTTCATGTACAACTAGTTGTTTCCAAAAATATGTGAATGAAATGCATCAGAATGTGTGAGGAAAATCTATTGTCATATAGGTACTTAATGTTATCCATTAATTAAATGTGATACATTATTAATTAATGAAGATATATGTTAGATTCTTTTATTATCTTGATTATGTGTAAGCCCTTGTTTTTTTTAAAATCTGTGCTAGAAACCCTCAAGGGTGAACTTTGTGCACATAATCTAGTTTGAAGAAATATTGTGGGCTCTTGGGAAATATTTGCTTTCATTATATTCTCTACTACATATATTAAATCACATGCAGGGAAATTTTTTCAACTCATTTCATCTAAATACATGTTATATAGATGGTTTTTCACATTTACTAAACTATAGGTTTTCCATTCTCCCTTCCAAATCTTCTTTTTTTCTCTGTCCATTCCTAGTTTCCCCCTTTCTTCCATTTTTACTACTTTTCATAATTTATAGTTAAAATTACAAAAAAAATTCATCATATGAGGGAGTTGACCCTCTCAAATTGAGAGGAAAATCATTGGTAAATTTATGATTTCTCAATTATTGCAAGTTTTATGCTACATCTTGTTGGTTGAGTTAGTAAAATAATTCAAGAAAGCATAATGACATAAAATATTGCCAACGTGTTCTAAGCCTATAATTCTCCAAAATAGTACTTACAGAATAAGTACAAGTGAAATAAGAGTGAGTGAATGATATATGATATGAATGAAATATGACCCCTATATATACTAATCCAATACCTAATTCTAACCCTAGACTCTAATCTGATGGTATCAACCTAGTTGATACAATTATAAGATGTTGACTGACACAAAATAATATTAACTAGGTTGATAAAGTACAAATGTTAGAATATGGGCTCAAAAATATATCAAACCAAATGATACAATGCATGAAGGGTGAAGGCATGAAATAGATAATATCAATCATACCAATACTATAGGATATGGGGAAACTAATAAAATTTGGATAAGAGGAAAATAAGAGAGATAGATTAATATACACTTAAAATAGGTTAGAAATATATTATTAATGGTGTAATAATGATATAATGGTAACATATCTCATAAATCACCATGAACCTTTACCAACCCATTCCTGGTGCACCCTTTAAGGCATGCACTTAGATATATTGATGTGTTGAAAAGTCACTACAATAAAAAGTGTCAGTGAATAATAAATTGAACAATATTATATGTATACATATGCCCCACTTGAAAATTATCATTTGTAAAATAATATAACACAAGGTGGGGATTTGGGAAATAAACATAGTAACACACTAAAGAACATAACTGAAAAGAAATGTTAAAAGAGCTAAAAATAAATAAAATGAAATTGCATACCTTAACTTACCTTGTTGATTGTAGATAATGATGTATACATCATAAGTGATGGAAGGAGCTTAATGAGAAGCACAAGACCTAAAAAATAAGATAAATTTCTATTTTTTAATTAAAAAAATTGTTAGTACCTAAAAATTATTTATTTCACTAATATTCTAATGCTTCTTTCAATTTATGAAGAGGACATATGAAAATGAGGATATGGTCAAAAAACATGATCTCATGGTAAATAACTAAAGGCTACGAAAGTTTATTTTTTTATATAAATAGTAAGAACTACTCATTTATGAAATTTCTATTTTTGGAAAACTAGATGTTTTATTCTTAAAATTTAATGCTTTAAGAGATCATGGCTCACAAACAAGGAGGCTAACATGTTTGGGGTCATATCAAAACTGTATTTGGAGTGGCATAGATATGTTTTATATTTTTTTAATTATAAAATGAAATAGATTAATAAAATTTAAGTGCCAAATCAAATCTGTGTAACATAATTTTCCCCAACAAGTGTCAAAATGAAGTTAAAAATAGGATAGTGGATGGGTAGTTGACAAAAAGTCTAAATTAGGGCCAAGGGTGTTTATGAGGGCCAAGGAAATTTTTTATTACCCTTAGTGAACTATATTAATCAGGCTAATGTAATTTGAAAGAAAGATGAAGAAAATCCTAGTTGATACCATATGGTATGGCTGATGTAGTTAGGTTAAGTATTAACCAATACTATATGGTATGGCTAATATAATAGAATTAATAGTTGGTCGATACCACATGACAAGGTTGATATAATATACTAACATGCTAGCCAATACCATATAGTATGGATGGTGTGGTATAAAATTTCCCTTGGATAGTACCATATGATGTAGACAATGGAGTAGAAAAATACGTATGGATAATACAATTATGTGCCTAGCTGATGTATTAAAAATTTGAGAATAATGTTAATTTTTTATTTTTGCATATTTTTTAAAATTTTAGATTAAAATATGATTGTAATTTATTGTTTGATATTTTGTAGATGTACTAGATAATTTGACATAACGTTGATATGAATTAGCTGCTACATGTTATTGAGAGATTGTCAATGGTTGATTGAGCTCAGCTAGTCACACTAGGCATGGGTGATATCATGCATGTGTTAGGGGCCACTCACCTTAGATCATATCACCATGTTTTTAGGAAAATGAGATTAAATAATAGATAAATTTAGGTGGGTGGTGGATGGGGATACCATTGAGGTAGGTATCACCTTAGAAAACACGTATGTGATCATTGATCTACTTGTCATGGACACATCTATCGTGTGTTAAACCCCATACATGGTAGATGAAATATGAGAGCTAGCCTAGTGGGATACTGGATAAAAAAATGTATGATGGGTGTAATCATATTTTAAAATTATTTTATGTGTATATTTCAAACATTATAGATATTTAGAAGGCCTTGATCATAATTATGACCACATGTGTCATAAGTTGGATGGGGCTATGCCATTGTAGATTATAGTTATATGTTGTTCGATGTTAGATCAAGACATTATTTTTAACATGGGATTGGTGCTATGAGTGTAACTAGTGAACATATTTTATGAAATGTTAATAAGGGATAACAAACTATGAGATTTATAATATTATTTACTTGTTGGATTTAAATGAGGTTCTTGATGTACAAAACTATAGGATTAATGCATGATTTATATGATCATTTCCCATAAGTGGGGAGAGAGGCTCAAGACTAATTTGTTTGAGTGATCCTACATGCATTGACATTGGATACCATACAATAGGAATAAATCATATGGATGGCATACAAGGTTACTATGAATGGGTGGTTATCATGGTAGACCACTACCAGGCTAGGGGTCAGAGTTGTTATTATCCATTACATGTGGTGGTTAGTGTTTCACCCTTAATACCACATACTATGGTAGTTTATATTTTTACCTTAGTGTATCCTTTAGTAGTCTCATGATACTAGGCTATACATTCACAAGATCCATGAGGAGTAAGAGGATGAGGGTTTCTAGTTGTGGTGTATGTAGTGAGACCTTAGCATCGTATCATGGGGAAGTGATGAAGAAGATGAAAATAGGAAAAATACGAAGAGGGAAAAGGTGGAAAGGTAGTATACATGCCTTAGATATAGAAAAGGGATAGTCATGCATCTCTAGTAGATGGTTAGACCATACAATGATAAACATGTAGGGGTGTTCGTAAGTTTTAGTGGTCTCATAAAAGAGGTGGAGAGGATTCTCACAAGGATGTAGTCATAAAACTACTCATGTCTTGGGTGGCTAGGGTAATGACATTACAATAAATAATCAAATGCTATTTAGTTTATGATTTCAATTTTATTTCCTAGAGTTAGAGATATATGTCTTAGGTACTAGTGATAAATATACTATAGATTTTGATATATATGAGATTTGATGTTATTTTGGTTTTTATTTTTCATATATGAGGAAAAATGAGGTATGGTGGAGGAATATATTAGAGGATACACACCATGATATTTTTGACTCCATGATTCCTAATCATGACACCACATGGATGCCATATCCTATGACACCGATGACTGGGGCACATGTTACCTAGTTTTTATTGGTAGGAAAGGCTACTAGGGAGCTCCAATGATGAAAACAGGTTATTATTCAGGTCATGGTTACAACATGGATGGGATGGGGTGATGTAGTGGCATGGTGAGAGTTATCCATTTAGATAACTACTCACATGGCTTCAACTAGATGTGTAATAAGGCTATAGGTAGAGGTAGATAAACTAAAAGGATAGGTCTAGGGATTATAGTCACAAACATAGACACTAAAAGAGAATATATAAGTTTCACTATTTAAAACATCCATGAAAAACATGAAATATCACCATCCTAAGGGGGTCAATATGTACCACATCGATAGAGCTTACTATGTACTTAGTTTTAGTCATTTTTATGTATATATGATTTATTCATGATATTTTGATGTATAAAAGTTATCCATTTGTATATTATAGATACCTTAATTCTACCACCCTAATTCTATCATCAATGTATTTTAACTAACCTACATTAACACAATCACATTAATTAATTAGTTAAACCATGTAAATTAATTAATGCCATTTAATTATATTACATCACTCCATGAATAATTAACTAATTCATCATTATTCATTAGTTAATTAATTTCTAACTAATTTCATGCACATATAATTAATAAAAATAAATAAATAAAAAATGAATAATTATCCTCACCTATGTCAAATTTGATGCTATCACTTAGTCAACTCTTTGATCAAATTGAAAACTCAGTCCACTCATCAATCCATGCAATTAGTTAATTCTTTGATTTGTGATTGCACATTAAAAAACAAATAAGTCAATTAAATCAATAATCAATCGAATCAGTTTTAAAGTAAATAAAAACATGAAAGATTTAGATCAAATGAGTTAATTTCATCCATACAAATTTAAAGTTTCTAAATATGATCAAGTTAAAATCAACTATTCATCCTCCCATCCAAAAATATACAAATTCACACTTTATTCCTTCATATTTGATCAATCTAGCACACATCCTTGGATAATATAAATATAGAAAATCTCTCTAATCATTCTAATCAAGAAATAAATCTTCATATGTACATGCTCCTAGAATCTTGCACAATCCTTTGAAAAAATAAAATCCATAAAATCATGAGAAAATCCATTCAAAAATGGACATATTCACTTGTAAGTGTAGGTATCACTTTTTACTTATTCACTCAATGTGAGGTTACATTTGTTTTAGAAGTAGGAACTAATTTGTAATTATTTATTTTAAGCTCCAAATTTCATGTATACATTTTTGGCATGCTTAGTGTGAGTATCCTTAATTTGATTATGTTTATAGATTTGTAAGAGGTTTGTTGATTATTGTTACTTGTAGTCATATAAAATGTTACTTGAGTGCAATGAGTGTCACTTGAGACCACCCTATCCCTAGCTTAGTGTAGACCTATATTAGGGCCTTTTTTGATCCTTATATAGCTTTTGTATGGGTCTAACCCATCCTTAGTTATACCAAAATTAGTCCCAACCCATCTCTTAGGCATCCAAGCCCCTAGTGCATCGGATTCGACCACCTAGACACTAGCATGACCCTTTAGACACTAGTGCACTATACTAGTGACCTAGGGACCCGTGTTAATGTCCCTTACCTCTTTTATCTTCCAATAGGAATATTTCCATTTCTTAGGACATCAATTATCATAGAACTATTCCACATCTTGAAAAACACCAGATTAATATGTATACACCACTTTAATCCCTTTACCCACTAGATGAAAATCATATGCAAATACCCATAAACAAGCTCAAAAACAAGTTGTGAAAATCAAGGTCATTCAACCCTATTATGCCCTACTTCTACATATAACCATATAAAATAATCCTAAGCTTAGATTAATCATATTTAAAATCTCAAGTGACACTCAAAGCACTCAAGCTGAAATTCGTATGAGCATTCACTTGCACTTGTACCATTACTTAGATTGAGAAAATTACATTGGGCTTGAACCCATTTCAAAGTATTGGTATGTAGGCAAATATCAACATAATGGGTTATTGAGGTCACATCCAATCTATCCAATTAACATTACAATTTTTTACTCGTGCTCTTCAAATATCCTAACAACATGGAGGTTGAGGGTTTCACTTCTAAATTAGTCAAAATAAACAACATGCAACTAATCATGATTCATCCACACAGGCATAGGTGTCTTAGACTCCAGTGAATGCATATCTAAAATTTCATAGTGTTCTCTACAAAAGGACATTATCATGATCCTAAGGACACTAATGTAGTGTGCTACTATCCAAAGGACCACACTACTATCCAAGAAGGTTTTTGAGACCGATTTCTAGTTCATGACACTCTAAACAGTTTTTATGCTAGTGTCTAACCTTTCATTCATCGGTTTCAATTAGTTTCCAACTAAGTACATATTTTTTTAATTCATTACTATTTTTAGTATAATTATATTAGGTCAAATTTTCATATTCTAACACTTTAACAACTTAAGGTTTCAAACTCCATAAATCCATTAAAAGTTAAATCATTTGGTGAACCTAACTTTAAATACTATCAAAACCCTAAACCTAGATGTTATTATGGTTTCTATCATTTTATTTTTTATGCTCAAACATTAATTCCAATCTTATATCTAATTTAAATTTAATTTTTTTTAATATTTCATAGATTAAATTTATTAAAAGGTTCAAAATACACAACATTTTGTTTTCCTACTCTTAAACCTATAATGATACAATTCAATAACTAATTTGATGAGACCCATAAGAGATAACTTTAAGATTTCATATCAAAGCATTCATATATGTAATCAAGGATTTTTTTTAGTGGCAAATTTTCATTAATTCCCAAATATTCCATTTTTTGAAGTTGACATTTGGCAATTTTGTGTGATCAATGAAAGCATAGGATCACCTAAATTTTAGGGTAAAATTTAAATTTAAGGGTTGGCTCACCTATTTTTTAGAATAAATTTACACTTATAAATATATATCATCGATACCAAAAAAATCCAATTTGGGGGCATTTTTCACTATATATATATATGGTATTTACTCTTTGAGTACAAACTATAAACTATTTCAAGTGCCAGTATCCACTATCATGATTTTATAACCAACAGTCAAGTGATAGTAACTAGGTACTAGATGATAATAAATAGGTGATAGACAACAACAAATAGGTTTTAGATGACTATGAACAACTATCAGTTAACTACAAGTAACAATCAGGTGATTGCAACTTGATGTCAAGTAATTATATAGAGTAGTTGAGTAATTACAACCAAAAATTGGGTGATTATGTAGAGAAATAAAAAACTATAATGATAAGTTAGGAAAATAAAACCAATGATTAGGTGAATATAAAAAATGGTCAAGTGGATACAAGTAGCATTCGAGTAGCTCTAACCAATAGTTGAGCAACTCCAACCAATAGTCAAGTTGATTCGATGTCTATTACTAAAAATGATAAGGTATTAGTGAAAATTAAAAAATAGAATAACCTATTATCTTATTTTAGCTAGGGGAAAACATAGGTATAATAATTAAGTTATAAAGTATTATTATTTATTCATTACTGTTAAGATTCAATAATAATTAATGTTGCATGCAAAGCCTAATGAAAATAAGATCAAAGATATGCCCCCATTAGAAGACGTATCTGGGTATACAATACCATGTATAGGTACTAATTATTATTTGATTTACTCTTATGTTATTTATTTACACTTTGGTTAAAATCTTTATTAATAATTATTCTACAACCATTTTGCATACAAAACCTATGATAATAGTTTTGAAGATATGCCTCCACTGGAAGACGTCCCTAGGTATCAAATTCTGAACAAAGCTACTAAATATTATATGATTTGATATTCTATTATTTATTTACACTTTGTTTAAAATATTTATTAATAATTAGTTTACAACTATTTTTCATACAAAACCCTATGATAATAGTTTTAAAGATATGTCTCCACTAGAAGACATCCCTAGGTATCAAATTCTAATTTAAGGTACTAAATATTATATGATTTACTATTCTATTATTTATTTTCACTTTGGTTACAATCTTTATTAATTATTATTCTATAATAATTTTACATGTAGAACCCTATGATAATAGTTTTGAAGATATGCCTCCACTAGAATATACCCCTGGGTATCAAATTCCAAATAGAGGTATTGAATATTATATGATTCACTATATTGTCAATTACACTTTCATTTCAAGGACCAATTTTTAATAATAATTACAAGATTGATACTCATTTACAAGTATAACCCCTTAATATACCTTTTAAATATATGCCTCCAATGGAAGACGTCCTTGGGTATGAAATGCCCTCACATAATTAAAGGAAAAGGACACTAGAGGAAATCATCATGGGTGTCGTCAATGAGTACTTTATACAAGATAATATTTATACTTAGTCAACACAATATTTAGTTGAAAAAACCAATAAAAAAAATTATGCAAAATAAGAGAAGTACATGGACAATTAGAAGGTTGTTTAAGTTTGAATTGGTAATTAAATATTCATTCATTGAACCTGTACATCCTAAAAATAGTACCGAAACACCAAAATAATGCAAATATATAATATGCAGTTGGAAACTTAGAAAGGATCACAAAATTCAGCTCAATTTGGATGCAATTGAGAAATATTATGGAAAAATATGGGCAATAAAAGACAAAGATGGACAAATAAAAAGAATAGTGAGATGGAAAAATGGAAAAAAAATGCATGCATCAATGTTATGTAGAAGAGTATGAAAATCATCAGAAGCATCAACAAAACCTCATTTAGAAAGGAGGAACAATCACAACTTAGTTTTGAAAACTTTCTCAAGTCAATCTAATCACCAAAAATATACAATTTTCCACTTGATATGACATTCTAAAAAGAGGTAGACCAATCTCTAATTTTTAAGATTATAATATTTTATTTTAGCATATTAGATTGCATGAAATTTCTCAATCACATTAGTCAGATAGTAGTGTTTGGAGATGGCAAAATGCCTCAAAATGATTGGAATGGAGGATTTAAAACATAAAGTAAAAATAACATAGTTTTATCTCACCGTCAATTGATGAGGTAACTGTAGTTGAAAACACATCATGGGTTTGCATGCATGTTTATACATTTGAGAACCATCAAGACAACCTCATCTGTTATCTTTAAACAAAATGATGAAAAATTATAATGCTAAAAACCTCTACAAATTGGTTATTTATAAATTATGGATATTGTTGTGATGGATTATTAAATATAAGTTTGTGTGTTGGTGAAAATTATGCATTTGTAATGCAGGGGAATACAACTAGTCTCTATATTTGACTATAAACTTTAGTTTCTAAATATATGACTCCAATCCTTTGCATGGCACATAGAATTAATCTTGCTTAAAAAATCGTGAGCACCTTTTAAAATGTAGCAAAAGTGGAGGAGATTATCCATGACTTGCACTCATACATGTCAAGAAGTCTAAAAAGGTTTCTAGAGTTTCATAAATTTGCAATTGGAGTGACTAATGGTATTTTTTTAAAAATATGTTGATATCAGATGGATTTATTTATATGAACCTACATGTAGAATATTTGAATAATATCCATCATTATCAAGTTTTATATTTAAATACTAGATGGAAGTAGACAAGGCAAGAGATTTGTTGTACCATGTCACAAAATTTGACACTCTACTAACATTGTGTGATATTATGCCCATGTTGAAATAAATGCATTACTTGATGAAACATGTGCAAGAGAGATCAATATATATTGTTGATTTCATACACTCAAAGAAACAAATCTTTGCTAATCTCTTGATATGTTAAACTACTCCAAAGATAGTTTTAAAGGACCAATATTTTATAGTTGGGAAACTTTACCAGATATTAAAGACCCTAAAAATTATTTAAAATTCAATATTATTGATTATATTTGTATTCTTTTGAATGGAAAAGATATACCACTTCACACTTTCTGAAGATGAACTAATGTGTCAGGAGCATAAATTGAATTACCAATAACATGGGTTCTATATGATAATGCAATATATGAGACATGATTAAAATTGAAAGAGATCTCAAAAATTTTATCTGCTGAAATTTGAGATCATTTTCAAAGGGATGAGTTTATTAAAGATATGAGAGTGATGAATCCTATATTTTGGAACATCATAGAGGATGAATAAATAACAAGTAATTTATTTATCAAATACATGGGTTCTCTCATCAACACTTCAGTAATCCTATAGGAATTAATGGAGTTGAAGCTAAGGGTATTTTTTGAAAGGATTTACTAATAAAATAGTCTACTCATTTTGGAATTACAATGATTGAACAATATCGGTCATTAAATGAACTAATAAAAATGAGGGCAATTATAACATTGTGGAATAAACTATATCCAAACAGTGTTCTATAAGAAACTATTAGTGAATATTTTTGATTGTATGAATTGTGAAAAACAATGATTTTGGGGTCCATGTAATATGAAAGGGTATTTAGTTCATTATCTTATATTAAATCAAAACTCAGGAAAAAATTGGATAAAAATCTTAACACATGTTTTAGGTTATATGTTTCACGTTGTGCATTTGATGCATTTTCATATGAAAGAGAGATTTAAATTTGGAATTCTCTGGCTAAAATAAGAGGAGTCACTAATATAATTATGAAAGAAGTCACTGAAAATGCTATTGAAATAATACATACAAATGTGTGCAATGAAAGTGAAACACAAGTTGTAAAAGAGTTGTTTCAACTACCTGAATTTTAGTTTTTATGTATTTGAAATCTATTTGAGTTAAATGTAGTCATGTGATAAATATATTTTGTTCATTCAATAGTATTATCTTTTTATAATTTATTTATTAAATAATATTTTTAGTTTATTATTGATTTATTTCACAGTATTTTCTATTTAAGATTTTTTTTCATTTTACATGTACTTTTTAATTGTAATCTATAACATTCTAAAATAGTAAATTCTAAACAGAAATAATATTGATTTATCAAACAAAAATAATATTGATTTATCAAACAATAAGCTCTTTTCTATTTTTACATATTTAAATAATAACTATAAAATAATAGAAGATTTCATTGATTTATTAGACATTATGCATAACCTCCCACTAAATCTCCAAAGTCTTAAAACATTTTAATGATTCAAACAAAAAAAACCATGTATATTCATAGAAATAAACAATATGAGTATGAAAGCCAAAATTATAGAATATATTGTTTAGGATCAACCTCAATAGAACATTCATTATTTTTCAAAATAAAAATAGAATATAACTCTAAATAACATTAACATCACAAAACAAAAATAAAATGCCAAATTAAAATTTCATTATTTTTTAGACACTTGGGTGTCTACGTTTGTTCCCTGGCCAACCTGAGCATCCACCTAGATAGAAGTAGTGGATTCTACAAGGATCTTTGAATCTATAAGATATTTTACTATGGTATTAATATTTGCAAGATTTGCCATTTCATCTGCAACAACATCTCCATGTGATAACAAGGAAGGGTCCTTTTTATCTCTCTTTAAAAAAGATTTCAAGGTCCAATCCATGTTCTTTAATGATTTTATCAATGTATTATTCTGTTTATTCAATAAAACAAGTTTTTCCTTGAAATAAATGGATGCATATATACTTTTGTGTGAACTCTTCAAATGCATGTCAAGGATGAAAACATGGTTCTTTAAATTATTATATTTTAACTATAAATGTGAAAAAAATGTTTGTTAGTTAAAAATTACAAAATAAATTTTATTTAAAAATAATAAACATATACTTACCATGGCTTTTTATTTTTTTGCATTCACAATATCAACAAGGCTTTTATTTTTACTCCATTTATTATACTATGCTTCACATTCTATGTTCAAATTCTTGATCCTATTTAACATTATATTAAGAACATTAGAATTAAAGTTGTTGCTTACTATAATAGTACCATAAATTGTCTGGTTAAATAAAACATCAGTTTTTGTAGGTTGATGTTCAACCATTGCATATAAATGATCACATTGGTTATGAAAATGCATATTTATTTATTGTATCAATAATTTTTCCCTATATTCCCATGTCCTTAATTAATTAAGGTTGGAAATAATACAATGATTATCAAAGGCCTTAGTACTATCTACTAATAAATTAGAAATTGGGAAAAAGTGTGTTGGTGATTATTTTATGGAATCTCTTCAAGGGTGTCTTCACTAGGTGGACTGTTAGGTGTGACTATGGACTAAGGCTAAAATTTCTATACTAGATGGCATCCCTAAATTATATCATGAGGATTAAAAAATAACATGGATATTCCACTATCAATCCCAAAGAACTGCTTGCCAAGATCAATATTTTTCTGAAATGTAGTGGTTTCTAACATATTAGGGAGACCACTGATCAAAAAGTTTGAAAAATCTAATGTTGTAAATTGCATTGTGTTTCCACTCTCTACAGGAAAAATTAAAAATTTCCCTCTTCCTATATTTATATGGTGGGATGGTGTCAGAGGTGGTTGTAATTAGAAATTCATCCATTGAGGAGAGGAAGAAGGCCCTATAAATTGGATAAAAATTAAAAAAATCAATCTTTTATTAGCAATATTAATTTCATATGTTCTAAACACAATATATTTGTCTAAAAATAAAAAAATTAATTTAATTTACAAAATTTATTGTACCATTTGAAAATGAACTTTGGAAGTTGCATCTAATGTTGGTTGCACTTAAGACTATGCGTGTGCCACTGTAAAAAGAAAAGATATTTTAAGAATGTCAATGATAAACTTTTTTTGTTAATTAAATCAATGATGAAGCTTTAGATTGTGTATTAATTTATACTAACAACATTAGGGGAAGGTTGATAAATAATTGGAGTCATAATTTAACTCCACATGCATTTTCTCCTTTACAATGGTTGCACCAGGGATGTTTCTATGTTGCCCTTCATGTCTATATTTGTGGTTGCCTCAGGGGGTTGATGACCCTTTATTGCTACATTTCTTCTTGAAATAAATTGAGATAATATTTTATAAAATTAATAATGAGAATATTTTTAAATTAAAAAAATAATTATTTATTTAATTATTTGAAAATAATAATAGTGTAATGCAATGTTACCTCTTGGGCCTCCAGGGAGAGTGAGTCGACACACATTTGGTGATGAAGAGCTATTGGAATAGTTATGGCTTACAAATCATAAAAATAATCATTGTATAATGCAATAATAAAATTGGTAGAAGAACTCATGAAATTTTTATTTTGAATGGCATAATTGACATCATCCCTAATTTTGTTTGAAAGGAATGAACACCAATAGAATTGTTGACTATTGAGAATATGGAGTATTAAACAACTTTACAATAAGAAATGTCTAAAAACCTTCTCTAAAATATAATTTTGGCTTGGAATAATTCAATCATTTGAAGTATAAAGGGTTTTTTCACACTTTCAACATTAATTCCCCTTTTACTGTCACCCTAGGGACTTGTAATAAAATAACACATTAACCTGTTAATAAATTATGATTGAATGTCTAACATATGTAAAATAACTAAAAATGGATGAATTATAAAATGAAAAACATAATACCATCTAGATGTAATGCATAAATCGACTCCAAATATTTCTTGTCATCATCAATTAATGTTGCCTTCATTGTGACCTCTTTTACACCCTTGTATGGCAAGCCTATTAATCTATGGATGTCCTCTAGAGTGATTTCAAATGAAATAATACTGAGCTCAAGTGAACAATAAATTTTGATGTGGAAATATCAAATTTTAACATAGAATTTAGGAGATGAATCTCTTTTTTGTATTGGGGCATATAGACAATCCCTCCAAATTTGCACTAGTTGATCCAATTTGTGTATGTATCATCTTGATAAATAAGTCATAGGATCACAATGAAAATGAGACTTTTGAATCATTGTTTGGAGAAGTCAATATCAAAATCTATGGAAGAAGATGTTTGGGAAGCCATAGATGCTAAAGATATTGATTTGAAAAACTCGATGAGGATAGAGAGAAAGGATAGATGGAGCAAGGAATGAAAAATTAAAAACTGGGGTATGTGGATGCATTATATAGGTGATTGGAAAGGGATAAATTGGAAACACAAGGAAAATATGGATGATAGCTATATGTGGTCAAACAACTATGCCATGTATTCATATGATAGCCACATGAAAATGGAAGATATTTGTATGTAGATAGATAATAATTATATGTAAATAGATGATAGTTATATGAAGTCAAATGATTCTAGGGTACATTTAGATAATTATAGGACACAATCACCTGAATGCATCATGCAGTCACCTAAATACATTATGTAGCTACTTGAATATTTTATGTAGCTGAGTGACTACAAAATTTAGTTGAGAAAATGCATAATGCAGTTGATGACTACATTTTTCAGTTAGATGATTACATAATGCAGTCAGGGGATTACATAATGAAATTACCACTTGCTCAATTACACTATGTAATTAGACAACTTACAAAAAATTAGTCACTTAACTTCATAATGTATTATACATTTACCACATGCCACATCTTGATTTGCCTACACTATTATATGCCTTCCAACCTAATTCACCACCATTGGAAATCTGATTCACCTAATGACCTCCAAGTTTTTTTAATATAGAACACTAAAAAAATCCATGTACGCAAGATGACCTTATCCATATTATCTAAAAAAGAGCTTCAAAATTTCACTGTTAGTTAACCTTCTAACCCCACATATTTAAATATTATTACACCTACTATGGGACCAACTTAGATTTTACAATAACTAGTTATAACTAGGTAACCTTCACCAATGGAAACACCTCTTATGGCTAGTACATATTCCTCCTCTCTAGATGTACAATCCCTTATGCATGAGATCCATTCTATGTAGGTTAAGATGTTACATCTTGAGTAGAGTACCACTAGGCCATCACATGCCTTAGATTCTCATGTTCTTCTACATACATGGCATAACTTATAATGGCAACTCTTTTAGCATCTAGATTTATGGCACCCAAGATTACTTTGTATTATGGTAAGGGTGACCTAGAAAATCATTTACACATTTTTCATGTAGCATGTTTGGAATATGTGTCTAATGATTGGATCCTCACTAAGTTGTTCCCTTGCAGTTTAAAAGACTATGCATTACAATGGTTTTATGATCTTCCTAATTAGTCCATCGTAACATTTAATCTAATAGAATATATGATTTTGGTACACTTTTTAATCAATATTAGTGACAAGGTTTTGTACATTCAAGTTGCACAACTCAAGAAAAAATCTAATGAGCTAATAGCTGAATATGTCTTGTGATATAAAACTATATTAGCAAATATGACTAAAACCATGGTAGATAGAGAACTCCAAGACATATTCAATGAGAGTTTATTATTGGCATTGCATGAAGCTATCATATTTAAGAAATATCTATCATTCAAAGATATATGCATACAGTGAAAGAATGGGAAGTCAAGCTTCTCTCCATGGTCAAATTAAAGTATACAACTAGATTAGATTCTAATAATAAGAGATCCAATAAGCCCCAATATAAGGTGAGGCCCACTGAAAATAAGAATGATAAAAATATAATGGTTAATGTAGCTTCAGAGATAAATATTTTTATGGATTTATCATCTCCTCTAAGGAGACCCTTCACATAGCTTCCCAAATCACTAGTATGTGTTATTAAACAACTCTTAGAATGAAATTTAATATCTATCCATCCCATTAAAGAGGTTGATATGACCAGGCCTCTTCCATATAACTATGATTCCAATACATTTTGTGACTATCATAGGGCACTAAGCCATACTACAAATAAATGCATCAATTTATGGCATAAGATACAATATTTAATAGATGTTAATATCATTGATGTCAACACTCCTATAGAGGTACCTAAACCACAACCAATAGAAGCAATAACATTGAAAATATTTTTAGATCCATTTCTAAGGCATATGACTAATGAGACAACAAGTACTTTAGGTATCCATTATACATATCAAGAACAACCACCATTATCATCTTATCATACTCATATAGTTGATGCACACCCTCCACATAATATTATTGGTGTGTATCATATTACAGTGCTAGCTAGACCTCTCATCACTTTCTCAGAGTAGGAGATAGTTGACAATGACATAGATTTATACACACTCTTTTTACAAGCTTACATTAATCATCATCCTATTTAAAGTGTCATGGTTCATAATGGATCAAGCATCAATATGTGTAATATCAAACTTTTACATCACTTGGGCTATCCAGAGCAAGGTATTTCTTTGACAGATACAATTATTCATAGTTTTAGTGTCTATGTCCAAAGTTCCACTAGGGAGATTGTACTTTCATTAAAGGTTGGGCCCTCAAATTTGGCCACTAAATTTTTATACCTAGTGCTAATACATTTGATATTTTATTGGGTAGGCTTTGGATACAACAAATATGATCCATTCCATCCACTATACATAGATGCCTCAAATATATACATGCTAATCAAGTGGTTAAAATTGAGGGCCTTCTATATGAATATCCTTTACTTATTCCATATCTAGTTATATAGTATTCACTAGTTACATCTCTAAACATAGAGTCTATTAACACACCTTAGATATTTGTTGAGCTAACAGTGCAAGTGAGGTCTACTCCTATAACATTAACATGTATGCATACTCTACCACAAAGACATTTATTAGAGAGACCTCTATGTCAGAGACATGTTGTGGATTCTAGAAAGCCTCTCCCTACCCCATTACCACATAGATCAATGTTATAACATCGAGAATCCACTATAGTTACAACTTCTTCTACTATATGGGTTCCCAAGTACTCCCCAAGTCATAGGCCTATTTAGTCAGCTCCATAAATTCATATCCCCACCCCACAAATAGTTTTAGCTACTGATCATTTTATACATTTGATTCTTTGATCTAAGACACTTCATAATATAACACATAAAATAACTCTTCCTCTCTTTGATACATGACACATTGATTATTGTGGACACCTAAAATTGGGCACAACTAGCCTTCAACTAGACTTCAGATGAATTTCTATCAACCATTACAAATTAAGCCTACACATCACTGAACATCCCAAATTTTCTTATGCATCATTCATAAAAACTTTGAATCATGTTGAGGCATCCCTAATTGGAGTATCCAACTGTATGCAAAAATAACCTCTCATGAATTCATCCCTAATCATCTTTCAGCATCACAACATTCAATTTGGCCTATGGACCTATTAAGTGGGGCATTTATGCATGTAAATTAAATCTTGGAAATGATAAATGACAAATCAAAATTAATTAACAAATTAAACTAAATTAAATGCCTAGTTGAATTGTCCATGTGAAATTAATGAATAACTAAAAAAGGAAATTTAAAAATGTAAATATCTTAGCCTTTCATCATGACCTTTGTGAGTTGTCAAGCTCTTTGGAAATATCTTGAAATATCTCATTTTGAAGACCAATGCCAATTCATTAAAAATCATGATTAATTGACAATTATTAACTCTACTAGGGTTATATTTGACTCACCTAGGTTAGGTTTTAATCCATTCTATGTTTAAACTCCACCTTGACTCACCTTGTGTTGAGGTTAGATCTATTTACAATAAATACAATGCCTTACCTATTGAATTTTAAGCTCTTTTGGTATAAATTTATTATGCCTAAATGTCTTCAAAGTTCTCACAATCCAAAGTTATCATTCAAATTTGGAAAGAGATATAATCTATTTTTGTTGCAAGTAGTGTTATAATGCCAAAATCTTGAGCCAAGCTATATCAAGCCACATCAAGGCCAATGGTGCTAATGAGAGAAGGAGCTAATAAAATTCATTTTCCAAAGACTCTTTGATGAAAAATTTGAGAAAACCACTTAATAAAGCATTTAGAGCTCCCAAATAAAGTAAAGGATTTGTTGTCTTTTACATTTTAGTTGTGCTTTCATTTATCTTTTGTTACTAAGTTCACCCCTAAGATCTAGGCCTAGAGTGTAAGTGTTAGTGTGTTTATTGAAGTTTTTATTTCTTAAATTAACTCTATAATAACATCCTTTATTATATTCCTATGATAATAAATGGAACACTCGATGGGACCTTCAATCATCCCATATATCAAGGAGATGAAAATGTTGCTCTTAGTTTTTATATTGAGTGCTTGACAATCTTCAAAATTTGAGTTTAACTTATTTTTTCATGTATTATATTTTATTAGTGATACACAATTTTAGACAAAGGCCAACATTTATCCAAGATTATTGAATTCTATTGACTAGTTTCTATTCACATAGAACTGACATTGACCTTTATGTGCATCACCCAAAATTGATGTCGACCTCTCTGAGCAGAATAATAAGTTGATAAGCCATCTTTTGGAGCTTCATTTAAGGTCATATAGGCCATATTTTGGAGCTAAATTTTTATAATGTGCTATTAGTCTACATAAATTTTTTATAAATGTTTCACAAAATCTCAAAAAACCCCTAACACTTTTTTAGGACCCAAAGGCCATAAGAAGACATTTAAAACACTTATAACTTGCAATTTTCAGATTTCAAATCAGTGTTTTAAGAATATTTTTGTTTAAATCATTTTTTTTATTTCAATATTTCAACAAAAAATGACAAGGTCCAAATTTCATAAACATTTCACTTTGGTGCATTAATATAAACACTTGCACTTAGATTACATACTCTTAAGAGTGTTTTGTCTTATGCTTGTTATTTTAAAGTTGTTAATTTTAAAAAATGATTAACATGTGTATGCTTTCCACCATCCCCATTAGGGAAATTAGGTGACCAAAATTGATCTTTATTTGCATTTATGCCTTATCCAAAGGCATTAAAATAACATCACTAATGCTCTCATCAAATCCATATGGTTTGGGTGATTTAAATGTGACCCTAAAATCTTTTTTGTTGTCATTTATTTTCATACATCTTGAATTATAAGTGATATTTCATCACCTCATCACAAGTTATATAGGGAAGTGTTATGACATTAATATACACCCTTGGAGATATTTATTCAAGATCCCTTTGACTAAGACATAATATGGGAACAACCCTAGGATATGGGTATCCTATAATAGGGTTGAACCTTTGAAAAAGGCCAAATTTATCTTGATGGATCACATAAAATAATGTTGTCATAGGGAAAATGGTTAGAAAGGGGGAAAGGGATCTTAATAAGTCTAATGAGGTGATGCAACAAATAAAAATAGAAGACTCCCATAAGCTTAAAACCACACTATATCAGCACAAGATAATGCTAGCTCACACAACCTCATAGACCAATTGATTTCATAAGTATTTAATGGACTAGGTTCAAGAAAAACACTAATCCAAACCTAAAATAACTTGAAAACACCCTAAAGGAGGTTATAAATTAGGACAATGGATGAGGAATATTATCCTTCATAATTTCATCATGCAAAACTCACTAAACACTGATCCAAGGCAAGAGATAGGTAAAAAAAATTATTTTATTGCATCAAAAAGTAGTTCTTAAAAATTATTGATAGGGTTTAGCCTAATCAAGTTGAGCATATTTTGAAATATATTAGAGAGTCCCCTACTCTACAAGATCAAAGAGTCCTTGTGAGAGTTTATAATCCAAGAGAGAGTTTTACAAATGAGAAAGAATGGGTAATATAGAGAAAGGGATAAGAGAGAAGAAAAAGCATACCAACTGAGATAATTAAATGAGATACCAAATTTTTATGAATTATTCACCATATTTTTATCAAATTAGGTTTAATAAATAATATATAATATATCTTTCATTTGTCCCAATATCCCTCAAATATTGTCATTGGTTGGGCAATACACTAGAGGACAATAAAGTGTCTTATAATGATGAGTCATAATCTTGATATGAATAAAAAATCATAGAGACCATAAAAATATATTAAATTCTCCATATACTTGCTCCAAACATCATATATCCATCTTGGGACCTTAAGATATCTCCCACTTGACTTTTTTATGAGGATAAAATCCTCATATCTATAATTCTGATAGAGCCATCACCATGTCTACTTTGGGCAGCCATAGGTACTTGTTTGTCAGAGCTATGATTATTTCAAAGGATAAGACACTCCAACATATTGAATTTATGTCTATATCTACTCCAACCTGAATATATATCTTTAATATAGATTAAAAACCAATCTAATTGATTAGTTTTCCTATAGTCATTATGTCAATGAAAATATATAGGTTACATAGTCTTGTTATTAGAATATATTAGGTTTAATAAACCTCATTATGCCTCTATAATTTAATGGAAATGGATATTAACCATTAGCAACCTTTATTGTATAATTATGTATACTAAATGGTGTTTGATTGAGATCTAATGGTGGTACATGCCCTTTGAAACATTTGTTCTTGGTTTGACCTAAACCATGTTTGACCTCTACTTGAAAACTCCTAGCTTTGATTTTTGATATCAACCATCAATCTTGATCTGGGCCTCTTATATTATGCTAATTATTATCTCTACATTCATCAAATGGGCCCTATAGTCAATTCCATCTTGTTCTTATGCTTATGCCATATGACATCCTTGCATTTGTATTGAACTCAGTTGATCCTTTAACCTTACACACATCATCAATATTATTTAGCATGGTTTGAACATGTACCATTGAATTATTTGGTAGTCTATAGTTATGACACTTGGAAACTATGCATTTGTCTTCAAGATTTGATGACTTCTTGACTTTAATCTTGCCATTAACCTACTTTAGCATGATTAAACATACATCATTGGATCCTGTGGACCTAATAAATTTGTTAATTTCCACTCACCATTATATTTGATCTTAGCTTCTAATATTTAGACATTTTCATCAATGCATTTAGACTTAGGAAAACTTGAATCCAAATAGCTACTTATTGTAGCTTTAACTTGACATCTCCACACATGTCCCAAATTGCCTATTCAACTTTAAATACCTATATCACAAGATAATAAGATCATTAAGATAGAAAATTTGTATATTGCCTATCCCAAATGTCCATGTGATATTTTGGCCTTAGAGGCTTTCTAATAATACTTATAAAATGCATAATTGAGACGACCAGTCCATTTCTTCATGATGTTTGAGATGGTCTAGCTCTTCAAAGCTTGATTTTGACATATTTTGATCATTTATGGGTCAAGAACTACACTTAGATTCTATATTTATGTATAATCTTTGTATTTTGGCCAAAATTGGCCAACATCTTTGGTGACTTAGAGGAAAGCATGCATGTTATGCTTGAGAACCTAGACTAGCTACCTTGTCTAATCCATAGGGCATGGAGTCACAAGTATTTGATCTTAGCTAACACGAAATGATGTAAGGTTTCACCTTAGGATAAATTCTTCTTGAATCAATATGATCAATAAGAAAAAAAACAAACAAAGTGCCCAAGGCACTTTGGAAAATAAAACACACAATAGGAAAAGAATGTGCACAAGGCACTTAGAGGAAAATAAGAAAAAAATTCTAATATGTACAGAGATGTAACTTACAAGTATATTCCTCCTAGATCAAATGTAAAATATTTATCATCACTCACTTATGGTGGACCAAGATGGAAAACACCTTACTTTTGATAGCTCATGATAGGTGAGCTAAGATGCTTGATTATTGACTCTTTTGACATGATCTCAAGAGGATGAAATGGGAAAAACATGTATCCAATGTAGACATATTGGTCCATTTATTCAAGGATTTATCCAAAATGGACTATATGATTACTTGAAACCTCCTCATCTAATGGATCCTTTGAACATGAAGGTTGACTATCTAAGCTTAGGCAAAAAATCTCTAAGTCATCCGAAAAGGTAGCTTCCTCTTGGTCATCTAGGACAATGCCAACTTCAAAACCATAATTTATTTGGTTACTTTGAAAGGATCCATATGATAGCTCATCAACCCATATAAGTTTCTAAATTTCATGTTCTTATGGCTTTGGATCTGACCATTCTCCTTCATTATTGAAGACATCAATATTGCCTTCAATATACAATTCATCATGAGACTGGTCAGATTCTTCAACCTAATTTTCAAGTTCATTTTCATACTATAGAGGAGGAATAGGCTGGTTCAGAACCTCTATTTGGTCCATGAAGTCATGGTACAACTATCTACATACTTCATTTTGATCCTTCTTTTTCTCTATTTCTTCTTCATCTTCATATTTACCCATATTAAATGGAATTTATTGGAACAAATCAATATCCATTTTACTCTTAGTTGCATCCTAAATACACCTTCCTTCAAATATGAAGGCATTAATACTACCTTTAGGCTCTAATTCATCAGTGTTAAAGCCATGCCATAATAGCTGGTCCAAACCTAATTTCTCCTCTTGTGAATGGAGTGGGCTACCTACCATGATCTCCTCATCATAGACACTTATGTTTTATTCTTTAGGTTTACTTATGAGTAAAAGCTCCTCCTCTATTCTTTGAAAAATAGGCTCTTTATCAAAGAGAGAGATGGTGGGAGGGTGAAGAAAAAAACCTTCCTTGTAGCTTAGGAGAGTATCCTTCCAACTATATAATTTGAAGGATTTATTTGGTCATGGAACTTTTGTATGACAAGCTCATTGAGTTGAGCTGACACCTCTTTTTCTTGAACTAGTTCCTAGACTACCTCAACTAACACTTCTCTCTTCTTTTTACCTTCCTTGATTGATTTAAATGAGGGGAAAGCATAAGGATTGGACACCTTCTCCTTTTCCTAAATGGGTGTGGGAGAGGGTGGTTTCACAAGAGAGGGTATGACACAACTAGGGTCATTAGCATAGGAGAATATCTAAGATGGGATGGCTTCATGTTCCTATGTTGAATGGATTTTAGTGACTTGTTTGGATCTTAATGAATATGAGACTTGAAAAGGTTGATTAGAGGGTTGGGTTTGAGCATAAATAGGAGTAGGAGAGGTAAATTAGGTTTTAGGGTTGGCTGCTCTCATTCCTAAGAGCAACTGATACTTATTTTCTTTTCTGGCTTGGTATTGCCTAACCAAGCATTCTTCTTGAAACCTTAACTCTTGCTCCTAAACATAATCTTGGTGTTTAATATTCTATTTTTTATTATATTACTCTTCTTCCCTATCAACATCTCTTAATACCTTTTCAAGATCAAGCCATATCTCCCTAAGGCTTTTTTTTGGTTGACTAGAGAGAGGTAAATTCTGACTAGGCTGATACATTGGATCTTGAGATCCACTTGGGGGAAGCCATAAACATTTCCAATTTTATATGAAGGATAATTAATGAAAGAACATGAATTTTAATCAAATGGGGGATAATACATACCAAATAATGGTGATTAGGCACCTAGGCTACTTATACTAGTTGATGTTCATAGTGGAGTCACCACTGGTGTTTGTAAATGTGCCTCCAAAGGTTGATTGCATTAAAATGCAATACCAATAAAATTTTAGTGAGATGCAAAATGTAGTAAAATCCCACTAGGCATGCCAAAAACTATTATGAAATTAATATTCACCCTTAGAGAGAGTTATTTAGGTTCCTTCCAACTAAGTCATAATATGGGAACAACCTTAGGTGGTGGGTATTTTATAATAGGGTTAAACCTATAGATAAGGTTGGATTACTATTGATGGATCACCTAAACTAATATTATCATAGGGAAAAGGGTTAGAAAGGGGGAAAAGACTCCTAATAAGGATAACAAGGTAATGCACTAAATAAAAATGGAAGACTCCCATAATCTTGAACCTATACTAAATCAACACAAGATAATGCTATCTCACACAACCTCATGTAACAACTAATTATATAAGTATTTCATTGACTAAGTTTAGGTAGAACACTAATATAGACCTATAATAGCATGAAAACACCCTAAAGGAGGTTGTTAAGGAGGATAATGGATGAGGAAGATTCTCCTTCACAATACCATCATGCACAAATCGCTAAACACTGATCTAAGGAAAGAGATAGGCAAAGAAAGTCTTTTATTACATCAAGAGGTAGTTATTAAAAATTCTTGATAGGGTTTATATTAATCAAGATGAACATATTTTGTAATATCTTAGAGAGTCCCCTACTCTTCAATATCAAAGAGTCCTTGTGAGAGTCTAGAGTCTAGAATCTCCCATAATTATTTTAACCCCACTCCATGGTGGGGTATACAAATTAAGGTCAACTTATTGGGATGTTTTATTGAGTTGTTAATTAAATTCTAGTAGTAAGATACTACCTCAGACTATATCAGCAACTCAAACATCACACTACATTGAGCAAGTGAAGGATGTATTAGTTGTGAAAATTAAAATACCTTTTCATAATAATATATTTGTTGCAAATATAAATGACATGAGAATATCTTGTGCTATCCACACTTGGGAACATCTAGAAATGTGTGAAAATTTAGTTTTAGAATAACTCCACTTGCTACAGACATATTATTGATCCAAGACAAGTAGCCCACAGTTCCATGTTGCCATAAAATATTTTGAGAGAAGGGGGGTGTTAAAACCCTTCTTATTCATACACTTTTATTTTTGGATTAACACTTAAAATCCTCTCAAGAGCACATATATAGATGAAATTTGACAGTACTATGCAACCTTATCAATTTTAGGATATAAGAAGTTACACTTAGGTGTTTATGTCATTTTATCATTTATTACATGGTTTTGAGTCTAATATATCTATTTTATTTGTTATACCACGTCAAAATGAGTTTTATTTATAAAACACTCCTTTTTTTGAGGATGCATTACATTTGCCATTTTTGATTACATACCTTTGCCTTAGTCTTTTGATAAATCTTTGTGTGTGTGTCAATTGATTGGAAATGGTAATGTTATGTTACCCAATCCATTTCAAGTTTTGTGTCTTGGAGTCTTGAAGAAAACCATTAATCACATATTTAGAGTGTGATAATGTTGTTACATTGCTTGAATCATTTCATAGACTTATTTGTCTTGTATCCAAATTTCTAATTCGACATGGACAATCCATGTGTGCCTTTTGGATCTTTACCTAGCGCCATTATTTCGTTCACCTTTGTCTAGCTTGTTATGTATTCAAAGAAGCCTAAGTTTCCTAAGTTGAGTTTTTAATTAACCTTGGAAAATTCAAATTCAAACATTGATTGATATCTACCTATGCCTTGTGTAATTGGGTCTAGACAATGATCTTTCTCTTTTGGGTTGTGCAACTTAGGTTAATTATTTATCCAATTTGAAAACTATTATTTGTGCCTAGATTTGGGAGAAGCAACCTATCTCTCCACATGCCTTTTATTTCATGCCTTATACCAATTGACCAAGTTCATATTTGAATTCATATGCCTAGTCTATGCTAAAGTGTTTCATATTTATTAGACAAAATAATACCTTATTTAGTTTAAATTCTAGCTTTTATGACACATTTGGCCAAAAGTATTAGCACATGCCTATTTTGAGCCTAGATTTTAATGTCGCATTTGGAAATTGACTTAACAACTTTTGTTTTCTTAGATTAGACTTGTTTGGAAGGCTTTAAACCTAATAACTTGGTATTTTGGTTTTTATTCATCCCCTTCACCATTTATGTAAGACATTTGACGTTATAAATTTTATGTTAGACTGTCTCATACCAAGTTTTATCATAGACCATTTTGGAGATACAAATCCACCTTTCGGCCAAGTTAGACTATGTTTGGACCATTTGTCCTTTGGACATTATTTTTTAGAGTTTGTAAAAGTTTAGGCCTTTCATGGAGCATTCATCATTAATGTGGATATGTCTCATTACACTTATGATGGATCCATGCACAATCTAAGTTATGATAGAATGGCCATACAAATTAACTTTGTTTGAGACCCTTATGGTGAGGAAGTGGTTTGTGAGATGGATCCATGTCCTCCTTACAATAATTAATATAGGGAACAAATCCAAATACAAAAGGTAGATTTGATGGTACATTATTCAGGTTGGTTGATGTATTGATCTTTATCTCCTCATCACTCATGGGATCTAATCCTCTATCTATACCATTAACCCTCCTTTAGATTGTGTAAGCCACTAAGATCCACAACATCTAAGGATTACCATAAAAAGACTTCATCTTTTGGCTTGTGTGAGCAACCAATATCCACAACACCCTACCATTTCTATACCATAACCTCATCCTTTAGCTTGTGCAAGAAATCAAGCTCCACAATGCCTTACTATTTTTATACTAGGACCTCATCCTTTGGCTTGTAATAGCAACCAATATTTATAATACTAGACCATTATGATTCTAGGGCCTCATCCTTTGGATTATGTAAGTAACCAAACTCCATTATGCCCTACCATTAATATTATAGGCCCTTTTAAGTATGGTAACTCATTCTCCCAAAAAAGTTGTCTAAGCACAACTCAATGGGTCACAGTTACCATCCTAGGCTGGAAGCCAACCTTTGTCAAGAATATAATTATTCAACCAACATCCATTCTTCATCCATTACCAACCATTCCCCACTTTAAAAAACCCCTACCAATAATCCAACCATGACTAAGCCAATCAGTACCTCTCAAACTAAGCCAATCATTTGAAGACCAATATATATTCAAAACTAGTATTTTATAATTGCTTGTAAACCAAAGCCAAGACAACCAACCAATCTATAATGTTTTTGTTGAACCAACCATTTGTGACAAGTTAACCAATGATGAATCTCCTTTTGATACTTTATCCATTTTTAAGAAGTCTCACTCTGACAAGCCAATCTTTACTAAGTCACTTTTTAATGATTATAATTTCCTTTAGACAAATCATTATCTCGATCATATGCATATTTTTAAAGAGCATCAATTTGACAAACATATCTTTGAGGAGTTATCTCTTGGCCTTTTCCCCTTCATTGAGGAGTCTTACTTTGATAAACCAGTCTCTATGGATCCCATTATGCCATCATAGGTCATTACTTTTAAAAAACCAAACATTCAACAAGACATCATTGTATAAGTGTCCACACCAGATGAAGATTCCACATTGAAGTTAGTTTCTATTTATGAATTGAAATCAAATTTAACATCAAAAGTAGAATCAACATTAGTCTCAACATTGTATTCAGAGTTCGTTGAGTCAAACTTATCTTTAAAATTAGAATATGTTCATAGTTGTTACAATATTGGTTACACATGCCTTATAGATCAATTTAAATACATTTTTTTATCCTTTTATAGTTTTTGAGGATGATTACTTCAGCTTTGACATAAGTTCTCCTAGTATTTTCCATGAGTATTGTGCTTCCTCTTCCCATTCTATTACCATTCCACATGCCATTACCACCAACCAACCAATCCATTATATTGATCTTCCACCCCCATAGGTGTAAATTGGGACTGATAGAATCACACCTTATTAAACTACATCCATAGTGACATATTAGTTGTAGGATATCAGAGGGCCAAGACCACATTCATGTAGAATAACAATCTCCTTGTGAAACCTTTTTAGAGGTAGTAGAAGATAATCAAAATTCAAACTCAGCATCTTCTAGTGAAACCTTTTCATAGGTGCTAAAATATAATCAAAGTCAAATTTAAACATTCCTTAGTGAAACCTTCTTGGAGGCACTATAGGAAAACAAAGATAACTTCATTGGTGAAAACCTCATCAAGGTGCCAATAACTGAGCACAAGTATTCTTCACTTCTTGATGAAGACATTATCAAAGATGAAATTAGTAGAACTTCCAATATATAGCCTAATCAAATGATAGCTACTCTCAGGCCTAAATAATAAAAAAATATAGTGGTCCTATCGAGAGTATATTCATAAGTCTTTAGCCCTATCACAACCAAAATTCTATTGAATCTATAACCAAAAACATTATGTGTGCCTAAAAATCCCACTCTTAATTTATTAACTAACCATTACGATCCATTTATCTATTATCATCCACCTTTACATTTCCAAATCATATCTATTAGCCATTATTTATCCATATTTACATCCCTAGCTGCACTTTCCTTTATAGAGGCTACAAAGATACATTGTCTCAATAATTGGAGGAAATAGAATCAATGACCAATGAAGATCACAAAAACATTCTTGGCATCCAAATATGTGGTATGTTCTTGATAGAGTAGTTATTTAAAAGAGGTGTGGTCTATTAATTTACATGATTGATTATTCTTGTTTTATCATATACTATTAAGGATATGTATCTCCACATCAGCAATAAAAATAGAACCATTGGCCAAAAATCATACCCTTATCATTTCCATTTGCCATATACCTTGCCATTTTATTTTTCCATTCCTCTTTCCATTGTTTCATACCTTTCCATTTAGCTCACCTTATCACTTGGGGGTAACCCTCTGACTATTTTATCTAATATTAACACCATCATCATCCTAAACAATGCCATATCGTATTTTATTTTATTATACCTTTACCATTGACCAAAGCCTATTTTTAGCCATCCTACCCAACCCTTTTTGATCTTGGTTCCTTTGGTTATTCCCACACCTTGCAGAAGGGGATTCCTATCCAGTTTCAATAGTTTTACAATTCCATGTTTAAATTACAGTCTATGAAAGTAGTGTGATAGTGGATCTGATAAGTTATATTTCATTATGATTGACCAGTGCCATGGAATATAACCACCTCTGGGAAAATATGTATTCCACCTTGTGTTAATAATTATAACCACCTATAAGAAAATTATTAGCATAGACCTATGTGAAAATTAGGAACAACACATTTTATCATGCATTGCCACATCACCTTATCATTACTATTATCATTTACCTCAATTTGTGAATTTGTTACTACCTAGTTGGTTCTCACTACCTTTTATGTTGGCATAATTACTATGACTTAGGGTCCTATTAGGACTATGTAGGTCATGCTTGATTCACATTGAGGCTAACTTAGTCCCTCTTTTCCATATTATCTTGCCATTTTGTGAGAAACCTAAGCCAATGCTCTCACTATTTTGTGAGTGGTATTTTGTTAGTCTCATGAATTAAGATACCTCAAAATTCTAAAAACATTAAAAAATTACAAAATCCAAAAACATTTATCCTATCTAAGCCTAGTTAGTCATCCTTGATCTACCCTACTAAGGAAAATCCATTTTTAAGATGCCTTCTTTTGCTTTTAATTTTAGGCTTTTTGTGTGTTTATTTTCTTAGTTATTTATTTGTTTACTTGTCTATTTGTTTTTTTTAGTGTTGTGCCTCGACTCAGTCTATATGAGTTAATTGGGTGATTCCTTGTGCATTATTCTTGACTCTATCCATATTCATACACCAACATTATCATCATGATTTTTATCATTAGTGAATTATTTTCAATTATTTATTAGATTGGGAGTTAGTCCTTATGCATATTTTGGCTAAGTCATCATGGAATTTTAGCATGATGCATACCATCATGTGCTATAGAAAAAATTAGCTCAGGAAGTCTTACAAGAAAATGAAGCCATAAAATTTTCTCCTTGGTACCCTTGAAAAATCCTCCCACACATCTTAATCAAATCAAACCATTGACCATTCTAGTTGTATCAATGCTAATAAGGATGATCATCTCCACATTGGTAAGTACAACTGAATAATTTCCATTGATCAATTATTATTCTTATATTCATCTCTTTCAACACTTTGTGCATCCTTATATGCCTGGTTATTTTTGGCTTATTTATTCATTAGACCATCACATCTACATTTTCATCTGCTCTTATTTAATTTATATTACAAGTTACATCCTTGATTTATGCTTGGCAATCTAGCCTACCAGGGCACAATCAAACATCTTCATTTAATTTAGGTCATATTAATGATTATAACCACTTGTTAGAAAATAATTATTTTGACTCATTAGCCCTAACTAGGGCATATGCCATTATGACTGATTATAATTGTATTCGATAAAATTAGTGTCTTAGCCTTTATTACTGATTATAACCACCTTTGGGAAATTATTACTTTTTAAATCAATGAAAGCAAGCATTTTCTTGATTAGATTAATCTCACCCATGGGATAATTTCATTCTTCTTCTTTCTTATTTTTGAGGGATCATCCATCAATCATATGTGTCATCCACTCCCTTGAGGAGGCATCATTATAGGCTTCCCAAACATTGTTTAGAGCTTCTTATTTAATCATTTTTTATTTTTTAGCTTGGTTCATTATTTGAGAAGACATTATTATTCCTATAGCTTTTAATGCCTTCCCAAACAAGGGCAAACTATAGACACCTAAAACTAGCCACAATTGGCTTTCGACTATATTTTAGACTAATTCCTACCAACTAAAAAAATTAAGCCTAAGAATCATTGAATGCCCCAAATTTTCTTGTGCATAATTCATCAAATCTCTAAATCATGTTGAGTCATCCCTAATTGGGGTATCCTATCATATGCAATAATAACCTCTCATGTATTCATCCCCAATCATTTTGTGGCATCATAACAGTCAATTTGGTCCATGGAATTATTAAGTGGGGCACTTGTACACATAAATCAAATCTTGGAAATGATAAATGGCTAATCATAATTAATTAATAAACTAAACTAAATTAAATTTCTAGTTGAATTATCTATATGAAATTAATGAATAACTTAAAAAAGAAATTCAAAAATGCAAATATCCTATCCTTTCATCATGGCCTTTATGAGTTGTCAAGCTCTTTGGAAATATCCTAAAATATCTCATTTTGGAGATCCATGCCTATTCATTAAAAATCATGATTAATTGAAAACTATTAACTCTACTAAGGTTATATTTGACTCACCTACATAAGGTTTGAACCCATTCCATGTTTAAAATCCACCTTGACTCACCTTGGGTTAGGGTTAGATCCATTTTATATAAATATAATGCCTTGCCTATTTAATTTTAATCTCTTCTGGTGTAAACTTATTATGCCTAAATGTCATAAAAACTCTCATAAGCCAAAGTTATAATGTAAATTTGGAGAGAGACATAAGCTATTTTTGTTATAAGTAGTGTTATAATGCCAAAATATTGAGTTGAGTTATATCAAGCCACATAAAAGCCAATGGTGCCAAGGAGAGAAGGATCCAAAAAGATTTATTTTCTAAAGACTCTTTGATGCACAAGCTGAGCAAGACACCCAACAAAGCATTTGGAGCTCCCAAGGAAGGTAAAGGATTTGTTATCTTTTGCATTTTAATTATGCCTTTATTTCTCTTTTGTTACTAAGATCACCCCTAAGATCTATCTAGGCTTGGAGTGTAAGTGTTAATGTATTTATTTAAGTTTTTATTTCTTAAACTAACATTTTACTAACCTCCCTTCTTGAATTCATATGATCACAATTAGAGTCTCTTGTGAGAATCATCAGTTAGTAGTATCTCTCCTCTTATACATAGATTATATTCAAAAAATACAAGAACAATATAACATGTTCAAACTACAAAAACATTCAAATATTGCTCACAAAATACCAAATTTTAGATTGTATGCATTTCCATGTTTACATTCCTTATATTTACCAGGCACTACATGTGCTATCTATGTTAGTGTAGTTCATTTTTATCATACATACATGTTTCACCTATTCTCTTTGAGTGTTCAAATATTGTTAAAAGACTTAGGTATATCACACAAGTCTAGAGTTACTACTATCCACCCACTGGGGGCACATACATAGATATATAGATTTAACATTGATACATTTTTTCATTGGGAGAATCTTATACATAACTTCCACTTTACCAGGTTATATCATTCTATACTATTTTTTTTTTATGACTACTACTTTTATAGACTCAATTTATCTACATCTTTGCTCTTAAATGATTTGTACCACATGTTCATGCATACTTTAATTTCTAACTTTCCTAGTTTTAGATTTGATTGTGCCTCTTTTACTTCTACATATATTTGAGGGCATTTGAATATGACATTGTTATAAAAATCTATGCCAATTATTTTCATTACGTGTATGCTTTAGACATATGAACATGTCCTTATGTGTGCCTTATTGATTATGTATGCAAATATTAACATATCCTTCCATGTCATTCTAAGCCAACCTTGCTTTCTCTATATGTAAGTGGACATTTGAACATGTCCTCATATGTTTGTTATTTTCTCAAACTTAGTGACATGTACCCATGTCCCTTGTATTATGGACTCTTGGCTTAGTTTGTGTGCCTTATGTGTTTGTATTTATTCTTTCATGTATGCATGATGGCCATGACACTTGTCTCTTGTTATATTCACTCAATTTATGATGACATGAGGGACCTTATGCATCTCCCCTTTCTCCTTGGGTACCTTGATGGACATTATGCTCCATCTCCTTAGGTAGTTTACTTAGATTATACTCAGATTAGATGTTCATATACATGCTTACATTTTTATATCTATCTTGATAACACTGTGAATGGTAGATCTGACATACATGGTAAATTAACAATTTAAGCTCAATCAATTATCATGTATACACATTACATTGGCTTATAACATAGATTTCAAATAATTTTTGTCTAACACACATGATGTAGATAATTTATTTTAAGGATAGTTATTGCATAAGTGAAACAAATACCCTCAAAAGAGGATACATTCACATGGGTTTATCACAGAGATCAGACCATATGAGTACACTTAGAACACAATTTTTACCATGCAGACATATATTATAGAGCTAAAAATTAGGAAAACATAGTGTAAAATAGTAAGACACATAAGGACACTGGAATAACACAAAGTACACTATCTCATTGCACTATTGTCTATAGGACCACACTATTTTCCAATAGCTTTAGAAACATGAAATTTTGGAATTTCCAAAAAGGTAAAACAATTATAATTCAACTTTGAACATTTTTAGTAATAGATTATTAGTTATGCTTAGTTTTTCAAAGAATCATACCATTTTACTCAGAGTGGGGGTATCATGTGCGACATGATCACTCCTATTTTAATTTTAGATATGCTTAGATATAGATTTTTATAACTCAATCTAGAATCCATATGCATGAATATTAGAATTAGGGGAATGTGTGAGGAACATTGTTTTCATTCACTCACTTATGCACCAATTGATCAGATAGAATGGTAAAATCCATGTCATTTTCCATGTTATATAATCTAGACACCATTTACACTAGGTTTCACACTAGATTGATGCCTTATTCCATCTGTAATAGTTAGAATTTTTGAGTAGTCCCTAGGCTACATTCTTGAGTACCCAAGAGGCCCTTGAGCCATTTTTCATTTTAGAGTTCATGAGTGGCCCCATATCCATCCTATATAATTTTAATTAAATGAACAAACTTCAATTACATTTTAAAATTTTAGTAAAGATACATATACTACACAAAGGTAGGTAATGATGGAGTCATAACCTACTTGATTTCTTGAGCCAACTACATAGGAGAGTTAGACAAGCCATCATTCTAATCCAAGTTATTCATAGATTACGATCCACTAAATAGGGGTGGGTAATAATGGAGTCAAAATTGGATTGATTTCTTGATCCACCCACACATGGGGATTAAGCAATCCATCAGCTCAGTCCAAAATATGCACTAGTTTGATTACCATCTACACACACATAGGATGTCACTAGGTTTTTACATTGGTTTACATACCCACTTGAGGTGTATTCATTCATTTCATCTCTCTCTCTTATCTCTTTACTCATTCTTGTATTTTTTTTTGATATTATTTAATTAAGGATTGATTCATCCATATTTCATTTATAGGATATGCAACGGAGTATGCTTCATAAACTTAGACCTAGATTCAAAAGCTTCACCTCATAGGTAAATCCAGGTATGATTATTTTCCCTTTATCTTAGTCATTTTGATTTTTTACATTTATACAATAAAGGTGGGGATAAATGTATCCATATAAAATTTCACTTGAGTGAAATGAGTATCACTTGATACTACCCTATCCCTAGCTTATCCTTAGACCTATCTTAGGGCCTCTTTCAATCCTCTTATATATTTTTTATGGGTCTAACCCATCCCTAGTTGTACTGAAAGTAGTCCCAGAACATATCCTAGCATCTAATCCCCTAGTGCACCAGATTCTTACACCTGGACACTAGCACAACCCTTTAGACACTAGTGTATTGCATTAGTGACTTAAGGATTGTGATATTATCCATTACCTATTTTATCTTCTAATGACCATATTTACATATATAAAGACACCTAAGGGTTAGCCTATACCTATTATACATATCAAAAAGAACCATACTGATATATATACATCAATTTTATACATTTATCCACTAGATCAAAATTAGATGCAAATACACACAAATAAACTTAGAAATAAGTTATACAAATCAAGTTAATTGATCCCTAATCTACCTTAATTCTATATACAACCATATATATTAATACTAATCTCAAATTAATTAGATTTTTAGTCTCAAATTACACTTAAATCACTCAAACCGATACTCATACTAACATTCACTAACACATGCACCAACACTTAGATTGGGAAAACTACATCAAGCTTGATCCCCTCTTGAGGTATTGTTATGTAGGTAATGTTATCATCAAAAGTTTTGTGATATAGGAATTTGAATAAAAAGAGGATGGTTAGTATTTTATTAGTTATAAAATGAAAATAAGGTGAAATAAACACACTGATAACATAACATCTCTAGGCTTAGAAACTAGGGAGAGCTTAGTTAACAGTCATGACTAAAACACACAACTAAAATTCAAAAGAAAACTCTTTTACCTTCATTGGATGCTCTAAAATGCTTGTTATGGTGGCTTTCTTAGCTTGTTCTCATGAAGTCCTTGGCAATGAAATCTTGGCAACCTCCATCTCTCCTTGGCACCTTTGGCTTGTGGCTTGGATTGGCTTGGAATCAATTTCACATTATAACACTAGTTACTTGAAGCTTTTGGCACCAATCCTGCATTATAAATTTACACTAATTAAGCTTAGAAATGATGTTGTGAGGCCTCCTATTTATATATTTTTGGATTTGATTAGAATCAACCTCAATCATCCATCTCAAGATTGAGATGTGTAGTTGAGGATTAATTAATTTTTTGGAATTAAGTTTGTAATTATCCGCATCATGGCATTGGATGAAGGGGAAATTAAGAGTCATGGAGGGCTTTGATAAGGTATGAAAGGCATGAATCCTGATATTTGTGGTATTTATGGCCTAGGGATGTCTTCCCAAGAAATGAGGTTACTTGATGATGCAGATATTCAATATTCATTTCCAAAACAAAGTATTCAACAAGTTTCCATGGAATTCTTGATTAGGCATTGATTTGGGTTAATTATCTCTTAGACATGATTAAGCACTTTATGCACAAAATACTCAAATTGATCAAAATGCCTTGTTATTGGTCCTAAATTTGACTAGATTGGAATTGAAAGTCACTATCAGATGTTTTGGATGCGTATTCCCATTTAGGATGTTTCCAAAAAAAAATAATAAAGGCATGAGTCTTGTGCAAAATATTTGATAAGAAAGAATAGTCTAGAGCATGTAGGTGAAAATTTGGCATTTTAACTCAAAATTAACTGATCAAAGTTAGCCCATAAATTACATTACCCCATTTAGGGATATCATGGCCAAAATCAACACTTGAATATATCAATTTCACATCATTTTACATGTTTTCATGTTTTTAGGTTATCGATGCCCAGTTTTAGGAGTCTATAGTTTGCCCCTATTTGGGAAGGCATTGAAAGCTATAGGTAAAAAAATGTCTTCTCAGAGAATGAGAAATGTCTTATATGCCAAAAATAAGATGATGTTTGAAGAAAAAAGTTCCAAATGGTTTTTTGGAAGCCTATGATGATTCCCCCTCAAGGGAGTGACTGTCACATTTATTGATGGATGGTCCCTAGAAAAGAAACAAGAAGAAAGGTGGAATTAAACCATGGGTGAGATTAATATAAATGAGAAAATTCTTGCATGAATTGATGTAAAAGGGATGCTGATTTTCCCAAAGGTGGTTATAATCAAGAATAAAAATTAAAATAATGATTTTCCCATAGGTGGTTATAATCATTGAAAGACCTAGATTGGCTAAAGATGATTGTGCCCCAGTTAGGGCTGATTAGCAAGCATAAATCAAGGATATAACTTAAAATATAGATTAAAGATGAGTGGGTGTAAAGTGATGAAATAAATGAATAAAAGAATGAGATTGATCAGTGTGAATGATTTAGTTATACTTGTTAGTGAGGAGATGCTCATCCTGATTAACACTGATATAACTAGAATGGTCATTAAATTAATTTGATCAAGGGTGGGATGGAAGGATTTTATAATGTGCCAAGGAGAAAATTTTATGGCTTCATTGATTATAGCCCTTCATGAAGCTGATTTTTGATGTAGCATGTGATGGTAAGCTTCATGATAGAACACCATGAAGACTATCCCAAAAATATACATAAGGACTGACTCTCAATATCCAATAAATAGTTGAAAATAATGCACCAATGATAAAAAACCATGATGGAAATGTTGATGTATGAATATGGATAGACTTAACAATAATGTGTGTAAGGAATCACCTAATAAACACATATAGACTGAGTCGAGGTAATAGTGCTGACAACAAACAAAGAGGAAAGTGAACAAACAAACAAACAACTTGAAATAAATGAACAAATATAAATCCTGAAAATAAAATTAAAAGAAAACATCCTAACAATGATAATGCCCCAATAAGGCAAATCGAGGATAACTGACTAGGTTTAGATAGGATAAATGTTTTTGAATTTTTGAAATGTTATGAATATTTTTGGAATTTTGAGGTATCTTAACTCATTAGAGAATGATAAGATACCAGATCACAAAATGGTGAGAACATTTGGCTTAGGTTGCTCATAAAATGGTGAAAGTGTATGGAAAGGGGGACTGAGGTGACCTTAAAATGAATTGAGAATGACCCATATAGTCTTGAAATGACCTCAAGTCATAGTAATTTCATCTGCACAAAAGGTGGGGAAAAAAACCAATAGGTCTCAACAAGTTCTCAAATCCAGTAAATGGCTAGTCAAATGAAAATAGTGATGGCATAGTGATGCAACAATGCATAACAAACAAGTGTTACCCCTAGTTTGGCCATAGGTGGTTATAACTAGGATAAAATGACATAGTTCAATGCTACTAATTTTAATATAGGTGGTTATAATTAGTAGCAAGACTAGTGAGACATTGATTTTCCCATAAGTGGTTATAATCAGGTTCACATAAACAAACATGGATATAGGATGAACGATATCTTACCAGATCAATTATCACATTAATTTCATAGACTATCATTGAAACACATATTAGATTGATTGTTGAAACTTGATCAAAAAAATCTCACAAAAGGTGTGGGAATAACCAAATGAACCAAGATCAAAATAGGATTGGGTAGGGTGACTAAAAATAGGCTTTGGTCTAGATAAGAATGGAATGGCATTGCTAAGGATAATGATGGTCTAGATAGATTGGATAAAATGGTAATAGGGTTGCCCCCAAGTGGTAGGGGTAAATGGATAGGATCTACAATAATGGTAAATAAGCATATATAACAACGACAATGACATATGAAATGGTATGGTACATGTTTTTGGCTTTGGTGTGGTTTTTGATTCTATTATTCTTGCTGATGGGGAGATGTATGTCCTAATCAACAAATAAAATAAACAAAATACTTGATCATATTAATTACTATCCTACACCTCATTTGAATAGTCACTCTATCAAAAATGGTGTATAAATTTAGTTTTCAAGAATGCTTTCATGATCTTCATTGGTCATTGATTTTGATTCCTTCAAATGTCGAGACAAGGTATCTTTATAGCCTCTGCAAAGGAAAGTGCAACCATGGATGGTAAATAGGGAAAAATAATGGAGGGTAAGTTTGATTGTGAAATTAAATGGTAGATGATAATGAAATGTATAATGGTGGGGAAATAAATTAAGATTGATACTTTTAGTCACATACAATGTTGTTGATGCCAGATTCAACATAACTTTGGTTGTGGTGGGGCTGAAGACTTGTTCTCTCGAGAAGACCACCATATTTTTTTGTTGTTTGATCTTGAGATTAGCTACCATCTAATTAATCTATAGATAGGAAGCTATTTTTATTTGATCTTTGATTTTGTCTTCATCAAGCAGTAAAGAAATTTTATGCTCAGTTATTGGTACCTCAAAAAGGTTTTCACCAATGAAGTTATCTTGATTGTCCCATAGCACCTCCAAGAAGGTTTCACTAAGGAATATTGATTTTTGAGTTTGATTTTATTCTAACACTTCTGAAAAAGTGTCACTAGAAAATGCTAAGTTCTAACTTTGAGTGTCCCCTATCACTTCTAAAAAGGTTTCACTAGGAGAGTGTTCTTCTGCTACATGAAATGTTGTCTTGGCCTCCTTGATCTTCTTCAACTACTATGTCACCATATATGTAGTTCAATAAAGTGTGAATTTGTAGGTTCCAATCAACACTTGTGGGAGATGGGATTTCAATTATATGGCTATCTTGGTTGATGGTAATAGCCTTTGGAATGGTAATAGAATGAGGAGAGGCTATAAAATCCTTATAGAAGATACTAGGATAACTTATATCGAATCTAAAGTACTCATCCTAAAAAACCATAGGAGCACAAATGTATTCAAATTGATCTATGAGGCATGTGTAACCAATGTTGTAATAACCATGAACATATTCTTCTTCTAAATCTAATTTTGACTCAAAGGACTCTAAATCCAATATCACAACTGATGTTAATTCTATTTTTGATGCTAAATCCAATGTCAGTTCAAGAATAGAACCTGACTCTAACTCTGATTCTTCATCTGATGGGTACTCTATCATAATGATGTCTTGTTGAATATTTGGTTTAGGATAAGTAACAGCTTGTGATGGCATAATGGGCTCCATAAAAACTAGTTTATCAAAGTGAGACTCCTCTAGGATGGGAAATAGGTCAAGAGACAACTCCTTAGAAATTGGCTTATAAATGGAGGCTCTTGAAAAATAGGCACATGATTAAAGTAATGATTTATCCAAAGATAGTTATAATCATTAAGAAGTGACTCAACAAAGACTAGATCATTAGTGTGAGACTCCTCGATAAATGGTATAGGATCAACAGATAATTTATCATAAGATGACTTATCACAAATGATTGGTTCAATAAAAACATCTTGGATTGGTTGGTTTTATTTACCTTGGTTTCCAATGAGTTAGAAGATACTAGTTTTGAACACAACTTGGTCTTTGAAGGATTAGATGGGTTGAGGTTTAGATGGGATTGGTAATGGATGAAGAATGACTTATGGTTGGATAATGATAGGGCATTGGGGAGCATGATTGCTCACATGAGATAAAGGAAAAAGTCTTGAAATGGTAATGATAGGGAAGTGTGGAGCATGATTTCTTGCATAAGTAAAAGACTAGGTCTTATAATGATGAAGGGGCATTGTAGAGCTTGATTGCTTGCATAAACTAAAGGACTAGGTCTTAGAATGATGAATACATTCCTTGGAGATTGTAGAGATTGATAGCTCATACAATCCAAAGGAGGGTTAGGGGTAGTCAATGATTGGATAACAAAAGGACATCATGGAACTTAATTTCTTACATAAGAAAAAGCATCCAAGTCTTCCTTATAAACCATATCATCCTAGTTATGAGTTGGATCATAAGCTAGTTCTTGATTATGTTTCATGTACTGATTATTAAAAAGATGGTATGGATTTATACCCCAAAAAACATTATCTATAGTTGGGACTTCAAATTCCTCTTCATAATCCTCTTCATACCAATCAAGGTCTCAATTTGGATTATAAGCTGCTTCATGTCTTTGTTCTCATGAATGATTAATATGAGGCAGATAGAAATCTGTCTCACAAACCATATTAACATCATTAGGGTCTTGACAATAGCCATAAAAGTCATTTTGTGTGGCTATTATATCATAATTTGGATTGTAAGTGACTTCACCATAAGTGTAGCTAGACATATCCATGTAAATGATGAAAGCTCCAAAAAAAAAAGACTTAGAGCTCTAAAAACTCTGAAAAACTATGTCTAAAGGACAAATGGTTCAAACTTGGTATAACTTGGTCGAAGGGGTATAGCTATATCTCCAAAATGATTTATACTAAGACTTGGCATAAAATATCCTAACATTAAATGTCTAATGTCAAATGTCACATGCACAAAAGGTCAAGCGTTTGATTAAAAACTGACATGTCAAAGGTCTAGGTTAAAGTGTTCCAAATAAGGTCTAAACTAGGAAATGGAAAAGTTGAGTTGCTAGGTCTTTTCTCCAAATGTGGAGTCAAAATCTAGGCTCAAAAAACTAGACATGTGCTAGGAATCTTGGCCAAACAATGTTAAAAGCTAGACTTGAAATAAATTATGATGTGATTTGATTTAATCTAACAAGTTTGGAAATAACTTTAGCATAGACCCGACACACAAAATCAAACATAAACATGATCAATTATCTTAAGGCATAAGACAAAAGGATCTTTGAGAAATGTTGTGTTCTCTTAAATGAATGCACAAATAATGATGAGTATAGGCAATAAATAGACAAACCATCAATAGTTTTCAAATTTGGGTAATTGATTAACCAAAGTTATGCAACCCAAAAGAGAAAGACGTATGTATCAACCCCATGAATTGAGGCCTAAATAGAAATCAATCAATTTTTGGATCCAAACTTGACAAGGCTAATTGAAAACTAGGATTAGACTAAATAGGATAGACAAGATTGGACAACATGATGGCACAAGATAGAGGTCTAAATGGTATACACAAAATGGTTTGAAATAAATAGTTTTGATATAATGGTAAACAAGTCTTGAAACAAATTGAGCAGCCTAATGGCATAAGTATGCTTGAATGATGTGGTAAATATTATGTTTCAAAAGGCTTAAAATGATTTAACATGATTTGGGCAGTATAACATACCCTCTACAATTCAAATGACACACACGCAAACAAGTTTAGAAAAAAATTTCAAGGCACAAGTGTGGTGTAAAATGGGCAGCATAATGCCTCTTTAGACAAAAGACTAACATATAGACAAATTGGTTTTAACATGGATTTATGAAAAACAAATAATTTTTTAGTCTCAAAACATACCCAAAAAATGAACAAAATACACTAAGTATAATCATCCAAATCCTAGCAAGGGTATGTGAAAATGGGGTTGACTAAAACTAGCAAGTTTCAAATGTTTCTAGGGAAATCAATTACATAATGAATTTCACACAAAAAAATTCAAAATAAAATATTGGATTTTGGGTCTATATCACTTGGCTTGTTGTAAAAAGGTCTAGTCCCTTTTGAAACTATTACATCTTGCTATTCGCTCAGTGTAGCGCGATGTCCAAAGTGCCACTACATCCCGTGTGCAACTCCAAAGGATCCAAATGAACTTAATGCCAAGAGATGAAACCCCAAGTCAATGTTTCCCTAAATAAATTTTAGGAGGTTATGAATTCCCCATTCTAAGCCAAGATGCATAAAAATAAAGAAAGCATAAAATAACAAGACTTTAGGGTCATTTTCAAGATCACCCAAACTTTGGTGAGTGTTTGGGGAGTGCTTTAGGTGACATTATTTCTAAGCCTTGGACTAGGATACTTGTAATAGGAATGGTGATTTCAATTCCAAGGGTTCCCTAAAGGGGAAAAATGGAAGAACATACATGCAACATCCCTTTCCTTTCCAAACAAAAATTAGATCAAACAACTATTAGAGTTAAAAATCTTGGAAAGATGAGTTCATTTTTAAGCCCAAATGAAAATGAGGTGGTGTTCATTTGACCCCTTGGTCTTAGTTGTAACTTTGTAAAATAATGATAAAAAACTTATTTAATAACCTTAAATTTTACTTTAATCACCAAAATAATGTTCTTAATTCATTTTAAAACATGCAAAATATGTTCTAATACATGATTTATTAAACTTGAAATCCGCTAGTTACCTGTCTACCCTTAAGACATAACCCCAAAAGTAAATATGTTAGATTAGAAACATTTTAAATATATTTTATACATTTTGTAAAAAAATTATGAAACTTGATGCTAAACTAATGCCAAATTCTAAAAATTTAGGAGAAAACATGTGGTTTTAAAAAAAATCATCCAAAATAGAGTCTGTATGACCCCAAACCAAACATTTTAAAATAGCTCTCAGGTTTATGTTTTTAAGAAAACATAGTGACCAGCATCGATTATATAACACCAAAATCATAAATTTCTAATTTAGATCTAACTTATGTCAGTTCTACTAACTGATGTCAATTGAGCCAAGTAACCAATGCCGATATTTCCTGCTGATGTCAGTTACTGTGTAAACCTGTGGCAACAAAAAATAAAAAAATAAAGTTAGAAAATCAAATTTCAAGAGTTTTAAAGGTCCAAATGGATATTTTAAAGATTAAAAATTATCTCCTTTAGGTGTGAGATGCATCTTTTCCCACTGGGCGTGCCATTATGTGATCTAGGAATTTGACTCAAGAGAGGATGGTTAGTATTGTGTTAGTTAAAAAATGAAAAAAAATGAAATAAACACACTAATAACATAACATATCTAGGCCTAGACACTAAGGAGAGCTTAGTTAACAATCATGAATGAAATACACAACTAAACTTCAAAATAAAATTCTTTTACCTTCCTTGGATGCTCCAAAATGTTTGTTGTGGTGACTTGCTCAACTTGTGCTCATGAAGTCCTTGGCAATAGAAGCTTGAAAACCTCCATCTCTCCTTGGCACCTTTGGCTTGTGGCTTGGCTTGGTTTGGAATCAATTTGGTATTATAACACTAGTTTCTTGAAGCTTTTGGCACTAATCCTGCATTATAACTTTGCACTAATTAAGCTTAGAAATGATGTTGTGAGGCCTCCTATTTATAATTTTTTGGATTTGATTAGAATCAACCTCAACCATCCATCTCAATATTAAGATGTGTGGTTGAGGATTAATTAAATTTTTGGAATTAATTTTGTAATTACCCTCATCATGGAATTGGAATAAGGGTTAATTAGGAGGCATGGAGGGCTTTGATGAGGCATAGAAGGCATGAATCTTGATATTTGTGGCATTTATGGCCTAGGGATGTCTTCCCAAGAAATGAGGTTACTTGATGATGTAGATATTAAATATTCATTTCCAAAACAAATTATTCAACAAGTTTCTATGGAATTCTTGATTAGGCCTTGATTTGGGTTAATTAGCTCTTAGACATGATTAAGCACTTTATGCACAAAATACTCAAATTGATCAGAGTGCCTTGTTATTGGTCCTAAATTTGACTGGATTGGAATTAAAAGTCACTATTAGATGTGTTGGATGTGTATTCCCATTTAGGATGTTTCCAACAACAAATAATAAAGGCATGAGTCTTGTGCAAAATATTTGACAGGAAAAAGTAGTCCAGAGCATGCAGGTGCAAATTTGGCATTTTAACTGAAAATGAACTGATTAAAGTTAGCTAGCCCATAAACTGCATTACCCCATTTAGGGATACCCTAGTCAAAATCAGCACTTGAATATATCAATGTCATATCATGTTGCATGTTTTAGTGTTTTTAGGCCAAATTGTGCATTTTAGATGAAAACTAGCCAAAAGCCTGATTGGAGGTTATTGGTGTCCAATTTTAGGTTTATACAAGTTTCACCCTTGAGGAGGGTGTTCAAGTATCCTCACTCAAGTGATAGCATGGGAACTCTTCTAAGGTTATGGGTGACCTTATAGCTAAAGAGAACCTTTAGATAAGGATAGATCCTTTGATGAATCACTTAAGAAATACAAACTAAGCTACCACTTGTAAGGGAAAATGGATAAATCAGAATATAAACTAAAATGGATGTGATACACCAAACTTTGTGACCCATACCACTAATTTTCATGTGAAATAAGACCTATAGGACTAAAATAACATACACTTCTCCTGAAATAACCTATAACGTTAATGTTTTACAAAGAGGTGAAGCAATGTGAGAATAAAAGGGATGATGTTTGCCACTTCTAATTCACTTAGAACTCCTAATGACACTCTTCACATCCTGCAATAGAGAACCAAGATAAAATAAGGTAAGAAGAATAGGTTGATAAGACAAGGTGAACTAATTATACAATTGTCTAGATCAACCATTCAAAGATCCACACTAAAAACAACCATAAAAATAGGTAAAATCATCATTTATTGATCAATAGACACATAAAATATCAGGTCTATGCCATACTCATGGTGGAAGGGTCCCTTTTAGTGATAAAATTAGGCATACATATAGGCAAAGGAAGAAGAGAGAGAAATGAGGTTTCAAGAGCTAATGATTTCTATTAAATAATCATGTAAAAAGTTTAAAGCAATAATCAACTACCAAAGGATAGTTATGAAATTTCTCTTCAAAATGTGTGTGCTCCATTTGATGACAACTTGAGTAAGGTGGCGTAGGAGTTATGCTTGGCTTGGTGACTCATCCTTGATCAATTGAAACTTCCTCTTCAAGTGAGTATTATATTTTGGGTCATATTTTTGAGTATAACTACCTTAGACACTTATTAAGGACCCAAAACCAATCATCATTCCACCTTTAATATTCAACTTTCTTCATCATTTTTACACTTGCTCTTTTGGAGGCCTATTCCTTGTAGCCCTATTTAGACACAAAGATAATTAATTTGAGAGATCCACAAAAATTATATGAAAATTTAAATTAAATTTTAGTATCCTTTATCCCCTTAAAAATTTAGTTAAAATTTTTGGGCTCAACTCCCAATGCAAAACCACTTTTTCAACACCCACCTTTTAAAATTAGGCCTATAACAAGCCTATAGTCCTATAGACCATAAATATATATATATATATATATGATTAAAAAAAACATAAATACTTTATAGGACATCAAAAAAGGTATTTTTGAAAATTTTCATGAAGTTTCATGCGTTAGAATTCAAATTAGGTTATTTAGAAGATTTTTAGCCCGAGTTGGAAAAGCATAGGCCTAAAGAGGTTGAGAGCTAATAAAAATGCATATTTTGAGTTATGTGGAACTTAAATACAAAAAAATACCTATTTTATGTCTTCCCAAACCTCATTTAACCCATCCAAGATTTGGTTTTGCATGATCAATGCTAATGAGCTCATACTAAGCAAATTTCCACAATTCTACAGGCATTTTAGACTGTGTATGCAGGTTGTATGTGTTTTTTGTATTTTAAATCACCTTAAAATAATTATGAAGAATTAAAAATACATTAATTTATTCCTCCATATTCAATCTATCCATCCCAATCACCAATTTCAATGCAAACATTTTACATTCTCATGAACTTTTGAAATCAAGGTTGGAAAAGAGCTCTTTTAACAGGGTTGTAAGACTAGTTTGAGTGTGATGTTTTTTAGGTTAATTAAGGAGTCATTAATTTGTTGATTAATATTTTTATTCATATTACATACCTTTATAACATATCATAATTGTTTATAACCTTCATTTTCATCTTCAAACCTTACCCTTCATACAAAATTGCCTCTCTTAGGCTTGAGAATGTGGACCTACAGGTCTGTAGACTTATATGTTTACATTATTCTTTGTTTAATCCATTAAAAATATATTTATTAGTATATTAATTCATATATTTATCTCCATGAGCTTTAAAACAATTTTAAATATAAAAAAAGTCTTTAGAACATCTCAAACTACCTCCACACACCTAATTTTGCTTGGCAAATAGTGAATTGATGTTCTTTAGGCCCGCAGGTATACAAGTTAATTAAATAGGGATATTATGGATTTTTATAATTTATTTAATGTTATATTAGTTATTAAATATATTCCTTAAATCATATCAATTCAACTTTCACTTTTAATACTTCCCAAGGCCTCTAAAATTATTGCTCACAAGGCCTTCTTTCTTATCTTGGAGGCTGATGTATTCACACTCAAACTATATATGTTATGAGGTTATCCCATTCCTGGTTTAAAGGGATGTTATTTATTGAGATAATTATTTTAAATATTCTTCATTATCCCCAAAATGTATTCTTTTCTTATGCTCCTATAGGTTGACTTTTGGGTGCACATAATCAAGGATATTATTGGATGAAAGAAGGTTTTCCTATTGTTTGTCAGTTCACCAAATTGATTTGAAGTTACAAAAGGTTAATATGATGTTATTAGACTTTAAAATACCATTTAATAAGGTCAATATGATCATATATCTTACATTTGGTACAAACCTCAAATCTTCTATCTCAAACCTGCCATATAGGCATGTACCTTCTCCATCGAGGGTTGTACCATTGATTTGGTGAAAAAGAGACATATTGAAAGTGAAAATGGTTTTTATTTAGGATATAGGATGTATGAGAGTTTTATGTAATTTTTTTAGATACGAATTAAAATAATAAAACATGTAAAATCATCAAAACCTTACCTACCACCTTCACAAATCAACAAAAAATTCCCTTTTCTTACCTCCTAAGTGTTCACACATGTCAAATGAATTATGAAAGTGATTTTTGGGGAACATAGGGATCTAAAATACTTTAAAACATCCTTCATTTTTATCAAAAAGTTCTAAAATGCAAGGAAATATCCTAAAACTGAGTTAGTGGGGTTTTGAGAGGGTTTAAGAGAACTTATTTTGTTAGTGATAGTTCATATAGCTAATCCCTTATAACCTATAAGTAGTTCATGTAATAATAATTTTATAGGGTCCTCTATCTTCCCCTAATATTATTTGATCCAACTCTTTTTCTCCTTCATGAACCAAGCATTTGAAAACTACCTTCTTTTGCTTACAAGGAGATCGATGGAGGAATGGAGGAAACTTATGTCATTTTTAGACCTGTTACACACTCCTAAGAATGGATATGCCCTCATGAGGATGGAGGAATCCATATAGGTGAATTTAAACCCCATTCACTTTGAAAACTTGTAATAATGCCTTAATATACCCCTTTCTAGCAATGAAAATAATCATAATTTACCTAGAACTATGTTGGAGCTAAATAATTAGTGTTCATGGAATCCATTAAATTATGTAAAAAGGTGTAAAAATATTACAATAACATATTCAAACCATTTACCTTCCATTTATTATAATATTCCATCCTTGCACATTATAAAATGAGCAATAAAACACTTGAAATGGATTATAACATTAGAAGGGTGAAATAAGCATTATTTTTCAAGTTGTACGAACCAAATAAGTAAAAATATGATCTTCAAATGTACCACATGAACCTATAAAATCTTTATCATCCATAAACTAACTTGGAATTGATATGAAGTAGTTTGGACAAGCACAAAACAAAATGAGCAATTACCTTAATCTTGTCAAATTTACCTTAAACTCTACTAAAACCTTATGAAGGATCAAGTTATAAACATTGGTTAGTCACTTTTAGGAGCACAAACTCACAATTTGGCTATGCCACCCTAGGAGACCTTGATCACCACTAGGAATCACACCACACAATACCATGACAAGACAAGATATGAACAAGACAAACACCTTAAAGGCTATCAATAAAGTTAAACATGAGCTAAATAGGAAGTTTTTAATTAGACTCACCTATGGTAGAAAAATTTGGCTAACATCTTTGGCAACCTCCTAGGATTCCATGTTTTCTATGCACCTTAGACCTGATGCCTAGTCCATCCATTAAGCTATGGATTCACCTATCCTTTAAATTTATATATGATTGGCCTTGTGTTGATTTAAAATGCCTTGAAATAACTGATAAATAGATAAAATAACTCCAAAACATTAAAAAAAAAAGAACAACACACTAAATCAAGACACACACACCTGTGTTATAAATCACTTAGGGAAAGGAAAACACAAGAACACAAATAAGTACATCTAACCTTAAGACACCTTCCTCTTAGATCAAAAGGAAAATTTGTGAAAACATATCCTCCATGAGATGAATAATGATGTAGAGTAAGATTCCTCTTGAATATGATGTTTGATGGAGTAGACCTCTTACTTGACAACTCCTTTGTCATACTCAAGTGAGTTATTAGAAACAAACATGCTTATTAAGAAAATATATTCATCTTGTGACCCAAGACTCACCTCATGTTTCTCCTTCATGTTTGAACTCACCTCAAAAGTGATCACATCTTGAATGATAATGGAAACATCAGCTTTAGATTCTAGAGGCTCCATGAAATGGTGTGCTTGGTCTTGAATGACCTCTGAGTTTTCTTACATTTCTCCTCAAGGAAGAAAAAAACTTCAAAAGCATCCTCAACCTTCCCAATAGGAGATATGGATCCTTTAATAGTCTCAAACTCATTAAAAATGTTTAAATATTGCTGCCACATGTTATCTTGACTAGCATCTTGAAGTGATCTAGCTTGGAACATATCTTCATATTTCTATTTAGGATCCATATAACTATCAAGAGCTTCATATTCCTCTACATGGTCATGATGTAACTACAATTCTTATTTTTCCATATTTTCATCTTTCTCATTAGGATCCATTTCAATCCAACTCAAGACCTCATCTTGTTCACTTAAGAGATCTTTTACTTCAAGACTAGTTACAACCTTCTCATCAAGAATCTCTATGAAAATTCTTCCTTGTGATTCATCTATTGAAAAATCAACTAATTAATATTTTTAATAAGAAAATAATCCATCATTTTCAATCAAATGAGAGATTTCAAAACAATATTTTACCTCTTCTTGGCCACTTGAGACATCTTGGAATATATCCAAATGCATTTATATTGTAACTAGTTGTTCTAATTCATCAAAGGGATCTAAGAATTATCATTCTTAATCATACATGATCTCATTGAGATGTATAACTAGCTAGGTAATTACCATAACTATATCAATTGAGATTTATTTACCTTCAAGAGTTTTCTCTACTTCAAATTCTACTAGCACTTCATCAAGATCACCTTTTTCCTCATCTTTGAAGACTAATTTGTTCTTTTCTTCACCAACGGGGTGCAAATGATGACTTCTTCATCATGTTCACTTGAAGTGTCTTCATCATATTCAATTAGAGCATTAGTTTGTTCACTTAGATGCTCATTAATCCTCCATTCAACCATATTTTCATCTAAAAAGGAGATGGTGGGAGGGCATATTTGTTCATTTGATAGAGTGAGATAAATAGGTTCATGAATTGGCTTGGAGATTGGGTAAACACTCTTAAAACTTGGGACGTCTCTCTTGTTTCAGATGCCTTCTTGTATAGACTTACATGATGAGATTTTTTTGGGTTCTTAAGGAGAGATGGATGGGCTTGGTAAGCTTACAAATTATCTTAACTTGGTCTCCAACACCTCCTCCTTCATTTAGATGCTTTCTTTAATTGACCTTCATGATGGGAAAGTTTGAGGTTCTTAAGTAGGGATGGGTTGGGCTTGAATAGGCAAAGGTTCCTCTTTGGCCTCAATTTTCCAATCTAAGAATTTTCCATTTTGTTTATACCATGACTTCACCACTTGATTCCAAATTGGAATCTTATAAGACATTTTGGGAGGATCTTGGGGAAGGGAAAGATATTGTTGTACCAAGATATCTTCATTTTTTTCCCTCCACGAAATAATAAAACATTTTAATTTTGATTTATCTTGGTCTTCATGGATAACTTCAACTTGAGGATGGGTGAAGGACTTAGGAGGCTTTGAAATTCACTTGATGTGATCTTTTGAGGAAGAATGGGTTAAGCAAAATAGGGATGATGGTACTAAACTTATTGTTTCTCATGAAACATTAGCTTATCTTATATATACTAAATTAGTCCACCTATATCCAACATGACATTAGTTAGTCTTGGCTAATTCTCTCTCAATAGGTGCCCACTTACTCTTAACTAGCTATAATGAGTCCCTCATATTCTGAATGAGATGAATAGGGACACATAGAACATACTCATTTTTTCTATCAAGATATATCATATGACCTTTATATCCTAAAAGATTTTTAAGCTTGAGATATATTGAGTAGAAATGCAACTATGTTTACTAGGGGCATCATGGTCTTGACAAGGCTAATTATAAGAATGAATAGGCTACCAAGGAGGTTGAATTATGGTGGAAGGTGGCATTTAAGACTGATGTAATTATTGGATATAATGATATGATGGTTTATAATCTTGGTAAGGTTATTAAGGAAGAGAAGAAACATAAAATTCTTAATAACAAGGCTGGTATAATTTAACTACTAAGGATGAACATGCTACTGGTAAAGATCAACATAGGCTTGATATGGCTCACCAACTTGAGTAAAATATAAATCTATTCCAAACTAAGCCACTAAACTAAATGATAAAGGCAAAATAAAAATAATACTTACTTAAAAGAATACTTGAGATGCTAAAACTAGTTGAATGTGCACAGAGTTGCCATTAGTGGTTGTGTTCATACCTCTAAAAGATAGTGCATTGAAGAACAACACCAATAAATATTCAATGGATGAAATATATTGTCCCACTAGGCATGATATAACTATTATCATAAAAAATTGTACCCTCAAGGAGGGTGTTCAAGCCTCCTCACTTAAGTGATAGCATGGGAACTCTTCTAAGGTTGTGGGTGATCTTATAGCTGAAGAGAACCTCTAGATAGGGATATCTCCCTTGATGAATCACTTAAAAAACTAAAAAGTAAGATACTAATTACAAGGGAAAAGTGAGAAAGGAAACTATAAACTAAAAGGGAAGTGACACAACAAACTTTGTGACCTCTACCATTGATTTACATGTGCACTAAGACCTATAAGACTGTAATAACATACACTTATTATAAAGAACCTATCAAATTAATGTTTTGAAAAGATGTGAATCAATGTTAGAATAAAAGGGAATATGTTTGACACTTCTAATTCACTTAGAACCCCTAATGACACTCTTCACATCCTATAATAGAGAACCAAGCTGCAAGAAGGTAATAAGAATATGACAACAAGACAAGGTGAGTTAAGTTTACACTTGTATAGATCAAACATTAAAATATACACACTACACAAAACCATATAAATAGGTAAAATAGTCATTTATTTATCAATAAACATATAAAAAAGTATGGATATGCCATACTCTTGGTAGAAGGATCCCTTTTAATGCTAAACTTAGACATACATATAGGAGAAACAAGAAGAGAGAAATAAAAGTGAGGTATCAAGAGCCAATGATGGGTATGAAATAATAATGGAACAAGTTACAAGTAAGAATCAACTACCAAAGGATAGTTATGATTTTTTTATTCAACATGTGTGTAATCCATTTGATGATAACTTGAGCAAGGTGGCGTAGGAGTTATGCTTCACTTGGTGACTCACCCTTGAACATTTGCAACTACCTCTTGAAGCGATTATGAGATACCAAGTCATAGTTTGGAGTATAACTTCATTTTACACTTGTTGAGGACCCAAAACCAATCATCACTCCACATTTTTTTTATAATTTTCTTCATCATTCTCACACTTGCTCTTTTAGAGGCTTATTCCTTATAACACTTAGATATAAATATCCTTGGTTTGAGAGGTAAATAAATATTATAGGAAAAATTAAATTACATTTGAGTACCCTTTATACCCTTATACATTCACCCAAAATTTTATGGCTTAAATCCCAATGTAGACTAACTTTCTCAACACCCACCTTTTCTAATTAGGCCTAAAACAAGCCTACAATCCTATAGACCATAAAAATACATATATTACTAATTAAAAACTAAAAAAATAAATTATGATACATTAAAAAATGTTTATTGGAAAATTTTCATGGGTTAGAATTCAATTTACGTAAGTTGTAAGATTTTCAGCCCTAGTTGGCAAAAACTTAGGCCTGAAGAGGCTGAGAGCTAATAAAAATGCATATTTTAAGTTTTGGAGCACTTAAATATAAAAAATTTACTATTTAAGGTCTTTCCTAACCTTATTTATCCCATCTAAGAGTTGTTTTTGCATGATCAATGCCAATGAGCTCATACCAAGCAAATTTTCATAATTCTATAAGCATTTTGGACTATGTATGCAGGGTGTAATTGTTTTTGTTATTTTAAATCATATTTAAATAATTAAAAGGACATTATTTATTCCTAAAAACTTCCTCTCTCCATTAAAATCACCAATTCTAATGTAAACATTGTACATTCTCATGATCTCTTAAAAACAAGATTGCAAAAGAGCTATTTTAGCATGATTGTAGGACTAGTTTGAGTCTAATGTTTTAAAGGTTAAATAAGGAATAATTAATTAATTTATTAATATTTTTATTCTTATTGAATAAATTTATAACATCTCATCATGTCTTATAACCTTCATTTTCATCTTCAAACCTTACCCTTCATACAAGATTACCTTTCTTAGGCTTGAGAATGTGGACCTACAGGTCTGCAAACCTATAGGCCTAAATTCCTCTTTGTTTAATCCATTTAAAATATATTTATTGGTATATAAAGGCATTTATTTATCTCCCTAATATTTTAAACCAATTTTCAATATCAAAAAACTCTTTGGAACATCTCAAACTACCTCCACACACCTAATGCTGCTTGGTAAATAATAAATTGATGTTCCTTAGGCTTGTAGGTATAAAATATCATTAAAGAGTGATATTAGGTATTTATATCATTTATTTAATGTTACATTGGGTATTAAATATATTACTTGAATCATATAAATGCAACTTTCACCTGTAATACTTCTCAAGACCTCTAAAAGTGTTGCTCATAAGGCCTTATTTCTTATCTTGAAGCTTATTGTATTCACACTTGGAATGAATATTTTATGAGGGTATCCCATTCATGGATTTAAGGGATATAATTTATTGAGATAATTCTTTTATGTATTCTTCATGATCCCCAATGTGCATTCTTTTCTTATGCTCCTGTAGGCTAACTTATGGGTGCACACAGTCAAGGATATTCTTGTATGAAAGAAGGTTTTCCTATTATTTTTTGGTTATCCAATTTATTTGAAGTTAAAAAAGGTCAATACCATGTTATTTGAATTAAAAATACCTTGAAATTAGGCTCAATATGTTCATATATCTTACATTTGGCATAAACCTCACAACTTCTATCTTATCCTTGCCATATAAGCATGTACCTTCTCCATTGAGGGTTGTACCCTTGATTTGGTGAAAAAGAGACATATTTAACGTGAAAATGGGTTTAATTTAGGTTTTAGGAGGTATGAGAGGATGGTTTAAGTTGTTTAGAGGTAACTTGAAATAATAAAACATGTAAAACCATCAAAACCATGTCTACCACCTTCACAAATCAATAAAAATAGCCCTTTTCTTGCCTCCTAAGTGATTACACATGTTAAATTAATGTTTAAGGTGATGTTTTGGGACCAAGTGGGATCCTAAAAAAATTCAAACCATACTTTATTCTGATCAATGATTTCTAAAATGTAATGAAATCTCCTAAAAATAAACTAGTGGGACTTATTTTGTTAGTGATAGTTCATAAAGTTAAGCCCATGTAACTCAAAAATAATGCATGGAATATTGAGGGAATAAGGGCCCATAAATTCACCTAATATAATTTTATCCAAATATTTTTATCTTTCATGAACAAAGCATTTGAAAACTTCCTTTTGCTTACAAGGAACTCAATGGAGGAATGGAGGAAACTTCAGTCATTTTTGGACCTATTACACCCTCTTGATCATGGATATACCCTAAGGAGGATGGAGGAATCCATATGCATGAATTTAAACCCTCTTTACTTGTAAAACCTAAAATAATGCCTCAATATACCCCTTTCTAGTAATGAAAACAATTATATTTTACTTGAAACTCTATTGGAACTAAATAACTAGTGTTTATGGAGTCTCTTCAAGCCTGTATAGATGTGGAGTAACATGCCAAGAACATATTCAAACCATTTACCTATCATTTATTACAATATTCCTTCCTTTCATGTTATAAAATGAGCAAGAAAACACTTGAAATGAGTTATAATGTTAGAAGGGTGAAATAAGCATCATTTTTCAAGTTATATAAACCAAAGAAGTACAAATATGATATTGGCATGTACCACATGACATAAAAATATGTTATAAACCTTTATCACCCATAAAATAACTTGGAATTGATATGGAGTATCTTGGATAAACACAATAGCAAATGAGCAATTACTTTAATCTTGTAAAAATTATCTTAAAATATGCTAAAATTTTATGAAGGGTCAAGTTATAAATCTTGGTTAATCACTTTTACGACCATGATCTCATAGTTTGTCTATGCCAACATAAGAGACCTTGATCACCATTAGGAATCACTCAAAACCTTACCATATAAAAACAAGATATGAATAAGACAAACACTTTCAAGGCTATCAATAAAGTTAAACATGAGCTAAATATCAAGTTTCTAATTAGACTCACCTATGGTATCCAAATTTGGATAACAAACAAATCTCAACACAATGGGGTGTTGAGATCATATCCAACCTATCCAAATAACATCACTCTTTTTCTACATGTGCTCCTCAAATACCTTAACAACATAGAGGTATAGGGTTTCACTTCCAAATTATTCAAAATAAGAAACAAGTAGTGAATCAATATTCATCCAGATAGGAATAGGTGCCTTAGACTTAAGCGAAGGCATATCCATAATTTCATAGTGTTCTTTATAAAAGGACACTATCCTACCCTTGAGGACACTTTCATAATGTGTCACTATCCAAAGGATTGCATTACTATCTAAGAAGGTTTTTGAGACCTATTTATAGTTTGTGACACTTTGAACATATTCTATTCTAGTTTCCATCCTTTCATTCATCCATTTCAATTAGTTTCTAGCTAAGTGCATCTTTATGTAATTCATTACTATTTTTAGGATAATTAGATTGGGTCAGTTATTTTAAAAATTAGTGGCTATATTTATTGCATATTTATTCCCTAATTTTCATATTCTATCACTTTAACAATGTAAGGTTTTAAAATCCATAAAACCCTTAAAAGTTAAATCATTACTATTAGGAAGGATTTGAATCATGTTTAGATCAATTGTTTTAAGATTTTGAGCTTATGTTCATCACTTTCTATGTCAAATTTAATCTTTCTATGTAACAAAATTTATGTCATGTGTAGCATTTATGCACTCTAGATTGGTTTTTTGTGTTTGATAGTGTTTTTTTATTCTTATGTGTGTTTTTATACGTTTTTATGTTTCTACAAGAACTTGTGGCATTTATGTAGTCCATAATGGCATTTTTACATCATAAAATGACATTTATGCACATTGAGTGATTTTTCTACATCAAGAGTGATGTTTCTACATTAGAGTGTGATGTTTCTGCATTAGAGAGTGATGTGTATGCACTAGTGGCATTTCTAGACACAATGACATTATTACAATGCACAATGTCACTTCTACATCAAGTAGTATTATTTTTGCTTTTTGAAGTATTTTTTGAGTTTATTTATTTCTAAGTTCTGATTTTATAATGTGTAAGTTTTATATTTATTTATTTGAATCATGCTAACACCTTTATGTGGCAAAAATCATACACCAGAGCCTTAAACATCTAAAATACTAACATTTTTGTCTATGCTATGTTGAAATAAGTCTTGCAAAGCAAATAAATATTAATCAATTAATATGTATTTGTGTACACACACACACACACACACACACACACACACACACACACACACACACACACACACACACACACACACACACACACACACACACACACACACACACACACACACACACACACACACACACACACACACACACACACACACACACACACACACACACACACACACACACACACACACACACACACACACACACACATTAATTGATTAATATTTATTTGCTTTTCAAGTCTTATTTTAACATAGTTGTAGACAAAAATATTAGTAGTTTAGATGTTTAAGGCTCTGACATATGATTTTTTCTACATAAAAGTGTTAGCATGATGAAAATCAATAAATATGTATGTATGGTATAAAAAAATGTATGTCAGATCCTTAAACATCTAAACTACTAACATTTTTATCTACATTTATGTTGAAATAAGACTTGCAAAGAAAATAAATATTAACTAGCTAATATGTGTGTGTGTGTGTGTGTGTGTGTGTGTGTGTGTGTGTGTGTGTGTGTGTGTGTGTGTGTGTGTGTGTGTGTGTGTGTGTGTGTGTGTGTGTGTGTGTGTGTGTGTGTGTGTGTGTGTGTGTGTGTGCGTGCGTGCACACATACATATTAATTGATTAATATTTATTTACTTTGCAAGTCTTATTTCAACATAGATGTAGACAAAAATGTTAGTAGTTTAGATGTTTAAGGCTCTGACATATGATTTTTTCTACATAAAAGTGTTAGCATGAGGCAAATCAATAAATATGTATGTGTGTGTGTGTATGTATATGAATATATGTATATATATATATATATATATATATATTATTGCTTGTTTATGTGTGGTCTAACCCATTTATGCTTTTATCTTTTGCCATAAAATAATCTTGAGAATCAGAAATGGTTTAGTCACTTATGTATCCCTAGTTTAGGTTGTGTATGCTCTTTCTTCATGTTTTAAGGTGATCTTGTAAATTTGAAATGGTTTGAATTTTTTATTTTCATTTCTTAAGGTATGGTGATATGGATTTCATCACCAAGCACTAGCCAAAGTCTATGTTTTGGTGGACTATAAATATTCTTTGGAGTAGCTATCATTATTGACTAAGCATAAATTAATTTCTACCTAGTTTCTATGAAGTGAAGTGGTTAACCACCAATACCCATGTCCAATACAACACACTTATATCATGTATTTTGGGCTCACATACTACAAGGTATATCAAGTACTTACTTAATGATCCTATATAAAAATATATTAAGATCCATCTATCCGTAAGCATGTAGTGGTTTAAGGAAAATAACTTTCCCTAAGATTACCCACTCCCAACCTCAATGTATATTTGTGGGCCATTATGTAGTTGTACACCTATTTGAAGAGCATAAGTTTTATTGTGCATGTGTTATTATTTTCCCCCTTGTGTAAAACCAGTCTAAAATCAAATCTAAAACAAATCAATGGCACTAAAATGAGGTATCAAACTAGATAGGACTAAAAATCTAATACTGAAAAAAATTTTAATAAAAAATTGTTCCCTTTTGGTGGACTTTTGATCAAAAACAAACTAATGATGATGATAATTCTAGCCTTGAAACCCAAATCAAGTAAAATGATGTTGCCAAAGATTTAAAAAAAAAAAGAAAAATGTAGAGCCTAAGTAGACTAGTTCATGTTTGAAAACAAATATTACATCCTCATATAAGTAATATAAATGGGAGCTAATATTTCCACAGATTATAATCTTAAAAACTTAAGTAACATAATAGGTAGGAAAGACCAGACCCTTTAAAATTAATAACATGTTACATCTAATGATTCTATTGACCAAAATAAAATAAATATAGAGTCAACTAGTGAAAACCCTAATCCAAATGTCTCTCATATCAACCTTGACAAAGAGAAATAATTTATAGAGAAACAAAACCCTCTAGATCAAAATAAATTCATATTTGACAAACTCCAATAGTTAAATCAACATTTGGAAAAATTAATCTTCCATCTAAGTTCTATAATATCAAAACCTTTAGTGCATAATAAATATTCAAATAATCAACAATCCAATATAATTAGGTCCATGAGCCACCAAAACCTAACTTTATCCTACCCCCATAATTGCTACTCAAGAGTACAACATTTTCCCAAGAATGAAAAACTATGAAGGATGCCCTCCAAGGACTACAAGAATGGATCCATAGTAAAAAATAAAAATAAAAATTTGAGGAGTTTTATCAATATCCCTTTGACAAAGAAAAGATACAAATACCCATTCCCCCTTATTTTTAACCACCCAAGTTTGAAAAATACAAAGAAAAGGGTGATCCAAGAGAATATGCCAAATAATCCTTCATATCTTGCTAAGAGGTTAAAATTATTTAATCATAATATTCCTTAGAGTCTAGGGGCTATGATTTGGAATGGTTTTTACATCTTATTAATGGATCCATCATAAATTTTGTATATCTATCTAAAATATCTATCAAACACTTCTCTTACAATGTTGAACATGAACTTATAATGATGGAATTATGTAACACCAAACAAAGGAATGAAGAAAACTTCTCTTCATTATTTCAAATATGGAGAATCTTAGCTAGCAAGTTCCCTTTCTCAATCCCTAAGAATTAGATGGTCAATTTTTTTGTTACCAACCTCAATCAATAAATGGCCTTTCTTCTAAAATTTCATTTTGCTACCATCTTTAACGAAATCTTTAAAAAAGTAGTTAAAATTTAGAAATCCAAGTTTTCCATCAAAACCAAAAATGTTGTTGGTGATGGAGTTACTAATTCAAAATACATTCAAGTTGTTCAAATTAATTCTAACATTACCATTCTTAAGGGTCAACCCAAAGAGGAAATCAAAAGAAGACACTATAATCCTCTAGGGGAATCATTATAAGTTGTCATTTATTGATTGGTTGTTAAAAACATGATCATTTTTACACAAACCAATCCCTTTGATGAAAGTAAACCAAAACCCACATGGTAAAAAAAGAATGAATAATGAAAGTTTCAAAAAATCATATTAATTCAACTAATTGATGCATGAAGCTCAAAAATAAATTAAATATTTTATTAAACACGGAGATATTAAAATTTAAGTAAGTGTATCCACATCAAAGAATAAATAATTGGGGATATACAAATAACCCTTTCCAAAACATGATCAACCTCATCCACATCTGAATCAAGGTCAAAATTCCCAAGCCAATAATGTCAATTCTAAAAAATCTACACATTCTTACAATTTAATTGTTGGTCATATGGAACATATAAGAAATACTGTCACAACCATTAAATTAAAACCCCCATATTGTGTTGTCACAACTAGGTGTAACAAAATCACTATTCAAAGGCCTCCTTTGCATACCCATGAAGGAAAATACAACCATATTGAATAAATTGATAAAAATCACATCAAAACATCCATCTTGGATCTTCTTAAAACATCTAATATTGATAAGGGCATCTTATATGAATTCCTCCAAGTGTCAATATTACCTAATAACATTGATGTATCCTAATTTCAAGAACTCATTGGATGCCTATCTTTAAGTCATTAACTCAGCTTTGACCAACATGATATGCCTCCCATTGGCCCATCACATAATCTATCCTTGTATATCAAGGCTTCATCACCAAACATAAAGTGAAAAGGGTACTTATATAAAATGGAACATGATTGAGTATCTACACCTTGACATTAATCAAACATCTTGGTTTCTATAGAGTAGCATTGGATCCAAATTCCATAACCATCAAAGAGTATGATAATGTTGAAAGTGAAATAATAGGAACTATATATCGTCATATCATGGTTGAGTCTATCACATAACAAACCTTGCTCCATGTCAATGATTTTGACCTCATTTAAAACATATTTATTTACTGACCATGGATTCATGCCATGTAATTCTTCCCATCCACCTTCCATTAATTCATTAAATCTCTGAAATTAGACGTATAAGTGGTTGTCCTTTGTGATCCTCAACCTTTCCAATATTGTAAAATGTTGGAGGGGCACTATCTTAAAACCAATTAATTTC